>WYDF02000132.1:0-14169 GCA_009867245.2 Adranes taylori
TTACATTGTCTTATTAAAACCACTTGACTTTAGTGTTTTATGTATTATATATTATGATAACCATCATAATAAAGGCTAAAATGATTTAAAGTTTATGTTTTGATTGATGATATTTTTATTTGTAAAATAATATTTTCTTTTCTTTGTTTATATTTAGAAGAATAATACACGGTTTTGTTAAACCTTTAATGCTGTTTCTCTTATTAGTGGTAAGTTTATTACAGCTTCCCCGCAAGAACGAGAACACCCGGTTAACTAACCAAGTATGACTTGAGCCCTCAGTAAGCCACTGAGGACCGAAGGAACATCACCATCAGTTCCAAAGTGCGGACCCACTTTAATCTGACCTGGCACCCGAGCAATATATTTCCGAAGAACATTCGATTCTGTAACTATTACTAAGATATTTGTTTGTATCATTAAGTTAACATCAAGAGGGTGTGTTACACACGAAGAAGAATTCGGCTTGTATATGAACATGTTAGAAACCAAAATGATAGTGTTTACAAAGAAAGTGGTGGAAGTTGTGTTAAAATCCGACGACTAAGAAGAAAATGAACGTGTATCTGCTTTTAAATTGCTTGATACCAAAACTAAAAACAAGTGCGACAGCAACAAAGAAATTCGAACTGCCTTAGAATGAAAAGGCTGTTTATTAGTGTCGATCTAAGACTCGACTTAAGAATGCGTATGCTACGCTGCTATGTTTTCCTAGTTCTTTGATGTAGGAGTGAATGCTGTATATTCAACTCGATTATTGAGAATCGTATTGAAGCACTCGAGATGTATTTGTGCTTGAAAGTTCTTCAAATTCCTCCTATCGACAGTTATCAATATTTGGGTCCTACAAAAATGAACAAGGAAACGCAGCTACAGTCAAGGAGAAAAGGCTCCAACACATCGGTCATATTTTGAGACGAACGAGATACGACCTTCTAAAGGTAATTATTGAAGGGAAATTTAATATAAAATCAGCGGAAAGCGATCAATAGGACCACGAGTGAAAACTCGTGGTTAAAAATCTTCGACGCTGGTTTCACTGCATTCCCTCTGAACTGTTCCGTGTAGCAGTTTTGAAGATTCAAATCGCCATGTAGATGGCCAATGTAGATAGGATGTATTGTAGATAGGATGTATTTTACTATAACAAGAGAACTGTAATGATGTCCATCTGGAAAAATTGTTACGTATTAGAACTCTATAATAAAACAATGATATATTTAATCATTTGATATAAAATCTACAGAAGAAGTAAAAACATCGGCCTGATCCAGAAACCTTTTCTAAACCCGGTGATTCGGCTTTAAACTCTGCAAGGGTATGATGGAATTCCCTTATCTAAGATAATTCTTGCACATGGGATCTCTATTATCTAAAAAATATCCTGCAACGCCTGAATAACTTCAGCAGCATTATGAAAATGCATGAATTGGTCCAGAAACGTTTGCTGAACCCGGTTAATTCTAGCAAGTACAGTATTCCAGAATCAAAGAAAACTACACATTCAAATGTTAAAATTCTTTATAACAAGGAATTTGTCTCTTTTTTATATTTAAATTTTTATCCTGATCATCTGCAAACATTTTTAATTGTTCCACCAACCATGCTAGTTGATCATGTATCGATATAATAGCTTCTATATTGGAACTCCATCGAGTTTTTGACTCTTACTTCACGAGAATCAAGAAGACGGTATAATAAAAAACCTCTTAAACTAAATCGTATTGTTAAATCAATGAATACATATTCAGGTGCTGATATAAATTCGGAACACAACCCTGTTATTATAGTATCGGTTCAAAAATACAAATAAAGGTCCAAGGAAAATTTCAGATCCCGAAACCCGTGAAGAAGTATAGGAAGTCCTGAATGCGGCTGGAACAATATAAATATACGATAAAATATACGTTCAAACAAATACGGCAGCACGTTATATCCAGCACGGTAAACAGCACGAATTGATAACCTCAGAAATACTACAACTGATGGACGTAATAAGAAAGCATAAAAACGATAATAACAAAAGTAGATACAAGCAAATTAATAGTGTAATCCGGAAAAAATGTCGACTAGGAAAAGAAAACTACAATGCGACGACTATAGACTGATCAGCATGATGTTCCACTTCCTGAGAATAATTCATGTAAGAATTTATAAGAACTGTGAAAATTAAATGAGTGACGCTCAGTTTGATTTAAAAAACGAACTAAGTATACGTGAAGCGCTCTTCTCATTAAATGTCCTAACTCAAAGGCGTTTAATTGTATACCACATAAAAAAATCATAGAAGTACTGCGAACACTGGAACAGATGAATCAGATATGCGTTTTATTGCCAATCTGTATTGCAATCACACGGTGGAAGTTAAATTAGAGCAACCAGCGTTAGAAGAGGTACAAAATAGGAAAGGTCTTAGTCCAGGATGCATTTCATCACGACTGTTCTTCAATAACACTCAAAAGCACTTGGTAAGGAGTTCTGACTGGCATAGCTCTTGGCGTTTTTATTAATAACTTATACGGATCGTACTGTGATCTTAGCTAGCAATCTCGATGCACTACAATTCCTTTGAAATCTCGTTGTGGAGCACAATAAAGAATTCGGCTTGCATATCAACACATCAAAAACTAAAAGCTGGTGTTTACAGTTATGTGAAAATTACGATAAAGAATTTGTTGAACATGTATCTACTTTTAAATGGCTTGGTATCACAACTTGGTACAACAGCAAAGAAATTCGAGCTACCTTAGCATGAAGAAGCATCGATCTTCACTAGCATCGATCTACCACTCGACTTACGAAAGCGAATGTTACAATGCTATGTAATCTCAGTTCTATTTTTTAGGAGTGAATGCTGCACCTTCAACTCGATTATTGAAAAAGAAGGCTCCAATACATCGGTGACATTATAAGGAGATATTGAGATACGACCATGTAAAGCCAGTCATTTAAAATAAAATCAGCGGAAAGAGATCAATGGGACCCACGTGAAACCCGTGGTTAAAATATCTATGATCGCCACGTAGATCGTCAACCTTTTTTAGAGCGAAAAATTTACAGCCAACAAATTTACTCTACTTTGCTGTGCGCAAAAGATAGGATTCATTTCACTGCAACAAGAAAACTGTAATGATCTCCATCTGGAAAAATTGTTACGTATCAGAACTTTAATAATAAAACAATTACATATTTATTCATATAAATTCAATAGAAGAAAGTGAAACCAGCAACTGCAACTTATATTAGCTAGAAATAATCTACATAATCTGTTTCAAGGTTTTACTCTGTATGATTGTTGAAAGTTTATTAATATATCATTCAAACATACTCATCTAAAATACAAAATCTATTTATGTCAATTTGTTTCAATGACATCTTCAAGCAAGAAAAACCCATATTGTGAAGAAGTATCATTACGTGTGATTTGCAATAACTTCCTTGTGTTTTACTCATTCAAAAACAAGAAGTGATAGCAATTTCTCTATACGACAATTTGCGCAAATTCAATTGATTAATATTTCTTAAGTAAAATGCATTTATTGGTCTTACGTGTAATGGGTAAATATACATAAGTATATTGTACAAAATTTTATGTATTCATCTTACTGACAAGATATTTAATATAAAATTAAAGAGTACATGTTATAATGAAACATTTAAGGTGCATATGTACAAGACTTCAAAATTTTATATACCAGATGACCGTATACATGGACACAAGTTATCAAAATGAACACTTTGAGACAAAGGCGAGTGGTTTCAGTCATTGTAAAGGATCAAAAATAGACATCAGAATGGTATATAAGCGCCCTCGGACATTTCGACTCTTTGACAAAAATCCACTAAAACAGCCCCTCCAAGAGAATCCAAAAGAGCCCCACAAATCCTTCGGCATTGAGCCCCCCACAACAGACTCAGGACAAGCCTCTAGTTCCCGAAGCAGATCCAGAAACATCGCAGATCCCCACAGCAGAGCCCTACTTAGTCCCCCACAGCAGTCGCCCACTCAGGCTCCAAACGCAGGTCCCTGACCCACTGCCGAGCGAGGAAGGGTTTAGAGGACCCGCAGGCCCGCGAAAAATCTCCCAGCTCCACCGAACAGACATCTCCAGCCCAATTCTACTAGTCTAAAAGAACTTTAAAAACACACACCAGAAGTTAGCTCTCAACCGTCATCTTGGGTTTTCAAACCTGTCAAACCACCAAACTATTTACGTTAGATGCCAAAATACCGCTCCGCGGAACGGGTACCATTTTAGAGCGATTTAGGGATAGGTCCAGACGCCTGGGCGGCTGTTTGACAGGAACGGTCTGCAACTACCGGCCTCTTCTAAACCCATATTGTGTTTTTGTAAGCTCATTGTCTTAAGCCTTTATGTCGCTACATTTGATTCCGTACGTTCTGAGTTTGGGATTAGGACTAATCGTAATAGCTACCATTGCAAGAAATAAATGAGAGGATGGTGCCCAATGGAATTATTAAAAAAATGGAAAATGTAGGGCAACAACTTAATGGTAGAATTAACCCTTAAATGCATGACTTCTTTTAATATCAAAAAAAAAAATATATATATATATATATATATATATATATATGTAAGACTATCAGAATGTAGAAAACCGGGGAAAACTAACTTAGAAAAATGTGTCCTGGACTGCTTTTGTTGGAATAATGTGGACGTATTCGATTGCATCCATGGTTGAGAGGCCTCTTCTAAACCCAAATTGATTTTTTGTAAGCTCATTGCCTTAGATGTTTACGCCGGTACATTTGCTTCCGTACGTTTAAATTTTGGGATTAGGACGAACTCTGTAGTTTTCCATTGAGTGGAGATCTTCTCGGTAGGCTCTACGTCGATCTCTATTATTCTCCTCTCTGGATTAGTTTAAGAAAAGAGCACTTATGACCTCCTCGACGTTGTGTGGATTAGGTTGTTTCCTTTGTAGTTTTTTGCTACTATCTTGCCATCGTTTACTTCGAGTAATAGACTGTTCCAACAATTATTTTGGCTACGCTTAATTGCAGATTTCAGTGTTCTCCTAGCGGCTGTTGAGACGTCCCGTTCTCCTGACGTCCAGTTCAGTTATTACTGGTTTATCGTGTGATTTTCTTCCGATATTTGCATCGTGCTCCAAGGTCCTGTTTTCTTAGTTCAGATATTTCTTTTATCCACTAGTATGCACAACTTCCTTGAATACCCTTTCTACGTTTGGGAATATTATGATCGCAGGTATTGGTGACCTCTCTAGTTAGTAGACTAACTTCATCTTCTATTCCGCTTAGATTTGACTGTATACTAATTGTCGATAGTTGCTTGCGAAAGTTCCATCTGTTCATCTTTTTTATAACCCATCCGTGTAGTTTTGTGATTATTATTATTCATAATTATGGCCATTTGCGGATTCTTTCTCTAGAAGTTCCCATCCTTTTATTCTATTATACAGTTTCGGAGTGGTCAAGGTTATGTTCAAGATAGACTCCGACTCTCCTTTTTGAAGAGTTGGATTGCATCCTATGCTACAGATAACTAGACCCAAGTTGCATATAAATTCTTCCAGTACTTTTCAACTGCAATCTGTTTTTTTTGTGAACCCCATATGGTCGACTTGGAGATGAAGAAGTCCCCAGCTATAAGTACTTCTATGTTCCATGCCCTAATCAACTCTTTAATGTTATTCAGTAACTCTTCTACCCTTCAAGGCCCTAATCGACTCCTAATTGCTAATCAACTCTTCAATGTACTACAAATTATTTTCTCATCATTCATTCAATGTTTAGTAAATTTAATAGACATGTCTTTTACAAAACTCTTGAGGAGCTGCAAAAAGATACTTGTATTAACAGTTGTCTCTGATCTAAGAAAGGAATTAGTGCAGGGGTCAGGTAATAAAATATTTGGTGTGCAATTCGATTTTGGGATCCGAAATCCGATTGAAATGTGGACTAGACGTTATGATTTGTAGCAATTTTAATTTACTTAATAAATACATACAAAACGTGTGCAATAGATATTTTTAATTAATTATTAGCGTTTTGTCTAAAACCATTACAATTTTATGACAAAATATTATTAAATATACAGGCTATTGACAAATAATAATGCAATTGAATTTATTTAATTTTGATGAAGGTTTCATTTAATTTTTTACGACTTTGCAATAATAGAATATTGATTCATTTCAAGTAAGTACTTCGGTGTCCTAGACACCAAATAATATGAGAACATTTGATTAATTGTGAATTTAATATTCAATGTATACATGCCTGTTGAATGCTAATGGATCTGTAATACAAATATATTATTTATATTAATAATAAAATTAAATGAAACGTATATCCATGAATTGTTTAGATACTTAACTTCTTTGGAGAAATAACAGTTTATAATTAAAATTATGAATGACATGAACTTCTTACACTTTTACGACATTTGCACCAAAGGAAAAAACTTTATAATAAGATTGAATAGATGCCTTTTATATATATCAAACCTAAAAACCTGTTTAAATCTGTTTAACCTGAAATTGTTTAAACCTTAACTACTAAAGTTGCCAATTCGTAACATACTACTAACGTGACGTCTCATAGACGTACTTTTTATTACTGTTTTTTACAAGCTCTTTTTTTATAAATCTTTGAAAAAATGCTTTTTAGCAGTTTATGTAATTATGTAATTAAATTTTTCATTTTTCCAACCGTCGACTTTGACTACTTGAGCATTATCCGTGTCTTTAAAATTTTGCATATATCAAGTTTTAGAGTTCTGTTCCAGATTCTTTGCTCTCTCTTTTAGTTTTGGTATTACTAGCTGAAAAGCTACGCCAAATAATATATAATCATTTACATTGCCTATATCAAGTAGTTGAAAAAATATGACCCTGGACCATCTACGTGTACGTCTGCTATTTGAGAATTTTGTGCACTTTTTATACAATTGATCCCACACCTCCATTTGTTTAATTATAATAATCAATAATTTCTGCATTTGTTACGGGATCCTCACTCTTCTGATGGTCCATTGAAGAAATCAAAATTACAGCCCTGTTTACTTTCGTAGCATGGGAAATTAGGGTAATGTCATTTATAAATCCGTAAAGTATACTTCCTACTTCTTTTCCTGGCTGTGGTCGAAATTCTGCAGGTACTTCCCTTTTATTCTTGTTCAATGTACCAACACACGATAGACCACGTTCTTTAATAAGGTGTGCTAGCTCAATGGATGAAAACCAATTATCAGATGTGATGTTTCAATTGGAATTGTATACAGGGCGGGCGAGACGTAAAATGGATGTGTAGGTTTCCCATACTTGTTTTGTTCTATAGTCAATCAGCTGCCCTCACTGTATTTTCCGTCATAAGTGCAGCAATTGTAAAAAGAAGCACTACGAGCATCTGTGAGACACATAATTTTCAATCCATATTTTCAAGGCTTATTCGGCATGTACACAATTCTCCGATTGTGTAACAGTTTTGAGATTTTTTCGCAAATAAATCAAATATCTCAGAAACTGCTGCAACTGGATTCTCCTCCTTTCTTTTGACTCTATCATCGGGATTATTGAAACGAAGACAAACTAAAAGAAATGCAAATCTTTCTTTGCTCATAGTACAACGAATTACCCTGAATCGCTCTGCACCGTTTGGTGTAAGTATGGTGTTTATCGATTCGTTGTTAGATTTGAATACAGCTGTAAATATAAGAAGACCAAAGAGAGCATTCAATTCTTCGTGATCCATGTTTTTTAGAATTGATACATATTTTTTTACTTGACATTTCTTCAATTTTTCTGTTTGCCCATCGCATTATTATATTACACATTTCATCTGTAAAAAGCATTTTTCACACTGTTAGTAGATCGGCTGTATCTCACACTTTGGCTTCTGGGCGTAGTTCTGGCAATTTCACAATAATATTTTGTTTCGCTGTTCGGCTTCTAGAAACGAACCTTTGACCACTTATATCGATTTTTTCCGTAAATGTTTTTCCGTTTTTTTCGATTTAGTGTCAATGTCCACGGCAATATCATTAACAATTTCATCGGTACATTTCTTAAAACGATGAAAACCGTGATGGTAAGAATTAAAAACGTATACACAAGAGTCCCGTTTAACAGAATATCCGGATCAACCGAATCACTGGAATACTTTTTGTCTTAAAAACATTTTATACATTTATGCACTAAAATACATTTTATATAGTTTTCATACCGTCAGCCTCGCGCGGCTACATGGACTGTACACACGCATTTGGTGGGCAGCGCGTATATTCCTCCCACCGGGTCTATTTTTAGCACGCCTAGTAACACTACTGTCGCTCTCCAAGGACACTTGTCAGTTATGTTTGGAATCCTGTCTCGTGTAACTGACTCATAATAATTAATGCACATTAGTAGTGTTTGTTGCGTAGTGTTTAGCAATGTGCAGTGACTATGACAGAAAAGATAAAACGAATTATTGTGACAATGCAAAAAAAGCTAGTGGCTATTAATCGCCTTGACAAGGGTGAATCAATAAGAAACATTTCTGTTGAATATGGAATTGGGGCAGCAACAGTTTGTGACTGGAAAAAATAGGGCTCAAATTGAAGATTTTTGCGCTCTCATTGTTAGTAATGACACTTTAGGAAATCGATCCACTATGAAGAAACCTAACAGTGAATCTTTAGACCAAGCACTTTTAATATGGTTTGAACAACAACGTGAGTGCGAGCCGTGACTATATCCGAGCCGATACTTAAAAAAAGGCATTGCGTTCAAACCAAAGGTTGGACTGAGATACAAGCTTTACTCCTAGTATTGGATGGATCAACAGATGGAAAGATCGACACGGGGTGAGCCAACTGGCAATAACTGGCGAAAGTCTTTCGGACACTCTCCTTGGGGCTGAAGAGTTTAAGAAAGAGTTTGAAAAGTTGTTAAAGACGAAAAATTAAGTCCTATCCAGATATACAATGTTGATGAAACTGGGCTGAACTACAAAATGGTACCTACTAAAAGATTGCCAATAAAATAGATCAGGCAGCTCGTGGTCATAAGAAAAATAAAGAAAGAGTTACGTTACCAGTTTGTAGTAACGCTTCAGGCACCCATAAACTGCCACTTGTTTTGATAGGAAAGTCAACCAACACAAGGGCTTTAAAGAATGTCAAGCGTAGCGCATTGCCTCTACATTACACGTCTCAAAAATCCGCCTGGATGTCATCAAATATTTTTTAAGACTGATTTTTTCACTATTTGTTCCGGCAGTAAAAATATTTTTGACAAATCTAATGTATAAAATTGTTGTAGACAGGTGACCAAAAATTGTATAATAAATGAAACTAACTTTTCATTACAAACGTTTTCAATATTAAAATATTGAAACTTTACAAAAAACATTATTAAAAAGTCACATGTCCTAAAAGTTCACACCATGACAACAATTTTATACATTAGATATTACGGGGCCAATACAACGATATTCAAAAAAGTAATTTTTGACAAAGGAAGTCTTCTCCTATCCATTCTCCTTAGAGACAATACTCCTACCCACCCTGGAGTAGATGAGTTAAAATGTGGTAACATACTTGTGCATACGAGTGCAGTTGTTACCCGCAAACGTCACAGCTCTTATATAGCCGATGGATCAAGGTGCAATCGAAACTATGAGAATACTATATAGGAAGATACTGCTCAGTAAAATAATTGATAATGCAAAGTCTAATGACATCATGCAATTGTTGAAACAAATAATGATCAAGGACGTAATCTACATGACAGCTGCAGCATGGGAGGAAGAAACGGCCGTTGCTCTAAACAAAACTTGGAGGAAACTCTGGCCCAATGTCCCTCCAACAGTGTCGCAAAATGAAAATGAATCTGATGTTCTTGTGGAGTGTAGTAACGAGAAGGTCGTATTACTGCTAAACAATCTGGTAGGGGGATTGGAAATTCAAACAAACGATATAGCGGAATGGATACAAGGTAATGAAGACCCACATCCAATTCTTAGTGAAGATGACATTGTTGTCGCTTGTTCAAACCAGGCAGGTGAGCTCAACTCCGATGATGATGATGATGATAATGATGATGGTCCATCCCTTCAAGAAAAGAAAGGGCCAAGTCATTCAGAAGCAATTCGCATGTTTGGAGACCTAGTAGTGTATCTTGAACAACAAAGAGCAAACATCTCCTGCTGAACTGCTTCTTATTAAAAGCCTTAGAGATCGAGCTGCAAAGAAATATTCTTCTCATATGAAGCAAAAGAATATATCACATTTTTCTACTTCTTGGATTTAGTTTCGTTTTTTATCATGCACTGTATTCCATCATAATTTTTTCATGTTTGTTGCAAATTTCACGATTTATTATTCATATGCGTACGTTTTTATTTTCTACATAGAATACTGTTACGTTTTTTACTGTAGTGTTGTACTTCACCATGAACAATTTTTAATTTTGTTACGACTACTGTCCTGTTCGAAAATGTCTCATTCATTTAAAATAAAATATTATTTCACTGCATTTTTAGGGTACTCTATTTCTAAATTAATAGCTGTTCAGTGTTTTGAAGCAATCGTTTGTAATAGATCTATTATAATGTGCCTTATTATTGTAGATTTTGTTCGCCTGTGGGCAGATATCCTATGAACAAAACAAGTATCCGTCTGACATATGAACATACATAGTTTCCGGTTTAACCGATTTTTCGTTTAACCGAAGACTTATCGGTCCCATCAAATTCGGTTAAACTGGACTTTAGTGTATAAGAAATATTACCTTCTTGTTCACTTTCTGATTCATGATCACTGTACAAAACAATATTTTCATCCACTTCATTTTCTACATCGCTTTCTACATTTAAATTATTTTGTTCTTTATTATCTAACTCATACCACCATCCCACCTTACTGTCACTTATTTTTACAGTTTTTGAACCACTTGCTACGCGAGCCATAATGTAGCTAGCACACGAAACTCAACGAAACTAACGTAAACACTAACGTTACGTCTCGTAGACGCTAAGCAAAAAATATGCTGAATAACTCAAGTGCATAAGACTCTCAAGGATGATACCCGGTCGACTGGTAAACATTACGCTCATTTGGTAAACATTACGCTCATTACGCACATAGCCCCACTACTTTCTATCTTGCAGGGAAACGTTTGTTCTATGCAATATTAGTTCCATATCGGCGTCTCTGAGATGTGACGTTAGTAGTAAAAGGACTAATAAAAAATGTGATATAGTGGATATAATACAAATAATAAAATCTCAAAATTACTGTACAACAAAAACGGAGAATGCATTGGCCATACGATGTGTCAAGCGTCATAGGTTGGCGCTAGTAAAGGCGTTAATTGACGTTGGTACTTGTATCGACACCTGCCATTGGGTTGTCATTTCTTTATCACAGTGTTCAAAACATCCGTCAATATGTTGACAACACTTTATTGATATACAGCAACATATATCTGGATATATGTTGTAATGTTGCACGTTCAAAACAAAATCAGTCAAGTTTTGAACTTTATCAAATATGGCTGCTGTAAAAGGTTAATGCTGTTTCATCATAATAGTTGGCTTCCCAGAAAACGAAAAAAAAAAATATGGTGTCAAATTATTAAAAAATAGGAGAATGTACGGCGACAACTTAATATTAGAATTACCCTTAAATGCAAGATTCTTTTTAATTTATCAAAAAAAAAAAGATGTAAGACAAGCAGAATATATCAAACCGGGATTTTTATTATAAAAAATCTATTTCCTTTGTATGTACCGTATATGATACAATGAACGCAAAATGATAATAAATAATAACAATAAAATAAAATTCTTTTTACTAGAGTTATTGACAAAGAAATTGTTTTAAACAATTTAACTTCTGGTTTAAACAAAAATTAACCCTGTACTTGATGCAAAATATGTAAGTTAGATGTGAACGTCCTGGGTATTTACATCCACCCCGAGTATATTTATCCTGCCCCAGAGTCATCATTTGATTGAAAAGTGTTTTTTTTAATATTCTTTCGAACTCATTCAGTGCATTTGACAAAATCGCTTCCTGATCCTAACACCCAATAGTCTCTTACATATGTACAGTAGGATACCTATGAAAAATGGCTATTCCAATAAAGTTTTGAACTTTATTGGACTTATTTAGATCTGGGTTTTTCTGAGCATCATGGTAATAACTCTTCTGTAATCCTTTATAGCAAATCTGCATCAAAAACATAGTTAAAAAATTTGTAGGGAGAATCTTAATCTCAAACTGACTGTGAAAGGTTTTCAAACGACAAAAATTCTGTTTGTTCACTAAGAAAGGTTAGATATGTTTCTTCCAAATTATATTTTTCTTTGCAAATTTTAGTTTACTAGACGGCAAGGAGTCATCTGTGCTTTGGTTTTCTTCTGCATTGCTGATACTGTCAAGACGTTTGTGAGACGTTTGCATTATGTGGTTAGGAATTTCCTAATCTGGGTCGAATTCTTCACCAGTGCTTTCAGATCGTCACTTTCTAATGGAGTGTCTATCAGCTGGAAAAATTCTTCATTACTCATAGGTCTTTCTCTTTCAAATTATTTAAACCAACGATTCATTTATAGCCAAAAAAAAACTAGGAATGTCTGAAATAATATTATACACTGCTTACTTATTTGTTTAAAAGTTGGCATAAAATTAATCTTCAAATATATTGTATATTTAAAATCACAACACTCACAAGAAACCATATAACCGCGGAGGCAACAGACACCATTCTTCAACAAATTGTACAGAAATGCTCAGTAGATGGTTATTTTGAATTTATTTGGGCTAAATGTATTTTATATACACAGCTTGGAATATTCCTAGTAGTATATTTACGCTAAGACAATTATAGCGTTATGCACGTGGATAAACAATTAATCCTATTAGTGAACTTATGAAAACTTTACCAAAAAGAAATATTACAAACACGTGACAAGCGCTTGTTTCGACGTTTCGAATCTCATCAGACGAATGTGTCTTCTTTTAATAATTAAACTCGAAAGTATTCCAAAAACTCCATATTTATTTGAATCGTCGATGCTAGAACGCATTCAAGTTAAAACAATTGTTAAATTGTTATGTTAACATGTTTCGGGAAACCAATCTTCCCATCATTAGAACTATTTAATACTGAAAACTACGTGTAAGTATACATTAAAAAAACCAAAAATGAGTAAAAATAAACTACCTTATCTCACAGTGAGGCACAAGTCACATGTTGAAATATGTGAAATGAATTTTTGGAAATTATTTTTGTGAATTACATTTTAAAAATTAAGAGCTGGTTGAATTTCACAAACTTTTGGAAATTAACCCTAAGTATTTTCGAGTAAATCACATTTTTATTTTTACTTTAGCTTTCGCCATTGTTAATAAGCGAACGAACACCAACCAACAACGGCTTATATTCCGGTTGCCGGTAATGTTGAACCGCGCATAACTAAATAATTAATGAGCCCAATGGTTTAAAATAAAATACAGGATTTAAAGCAGCGGTAGTTCATCTTTTCTATTATTAAAAAACCCTTGGTTTCAAATTATAGGAAAGGGTTGTAAATCTTGTTGTAACAGTAATAATAAATAAATATATCTATTATCATGTCAACAGCAAAATAGTAATAATTAAATTCTTAATTAAATTTTATTTAATTAGATAAAAATTCAATTATTACTATTTTGCTGTTGACATGATAATAGATATATTTATTTATTATTACTGTTACAACAAGATTTACAACTATTCCCTATAATTTGAAACAAAGGGTTTTTTAATAATAGAAAAGATGAACTACCGCTGCTTTAAATCCTGTAATTTTATTTAAAATCATTACGCTTATTAATTGTTTAGTTATGCGCACTTCAACATTACCGGCAACCGGAATATATATTTAGGTATATTTAGGTATTTAAATATACCTAAATATATAAAAAAAATTATAAATATTTATATTCAAATTTTTATTCAAATGAAGCAGACTACGACAGTTTTTACTATATTGGAAGCAACAATTGTACATTTGGAGTTGTGTGTAAAGTTTATTCAAGCGTTAGGCTAATGTTTATGGAATAAGAATTGAAGAATAACTTTTTTTGAATATCGTTGTATTGGCCCCGTAATATCTAATGTATAAAATTGTTGTAGACAGGTGACCAAAAATTG
>WYDF02000142.1:0-14169 GCA_009867245.2 Adranes taylori
TCACTACGCCAGAAACACATGTCCACTCAATTTTTAAATTGATTCTTAAAACTTCCTAATCATCAATATATTCGAAGAAGTGTACCTATCTATTTACCATTTTATAGTATTTTGCAAAGGATTGCTGTATGCGCCCATTTGATTTGGTAAGTCCACTGAGGATTTTGCTGAATTATATTGAACAATCATGTTTGGCATTATTTTTATACCTCTCCTGAAACTATTACGTTGGTCTTTCCAATTTAGTACTGTAAAGACTCTTCTGTTTTCTTCAACAACGATATCACCTTTCTTTAGCTTTCTTGTAACAATTCCTTTAGGTAAACCTTTTCAGTTCGAGCGAATAGTTCCTATCAGATGAGTATTGGCACCTAACAATTCGTTGACTAAATCTAAATTAGTAGCAGTTATTAGTGCAGATAGTGCGACCCTCCTGAAGTACATTATTAGCTAAACATAAGACGACAGCAGTAGGAATACATTTCTCTAAGTTTATAAAGTTGTGCGTATATCCAGGCCAGGCCCGCTACAAAGCGTAAACAACTTAATACCAAACTTATGGCGTTTATGTTTTAAGTATTGCCTCATAAGAAGCCATCCTGTAAATAGCACCATTGTTTCATCCAAACACATATATTCCCCCGGAATATATAAACTTTGAAAATTTTCAATCAAAACATCAACCAAGGATTAAATTTTATACAGTCGATCACCAGGGAAATGGGTGCTATTTACATTTAGAGTTATCTGCAAAATGTATCATTTTCAAAATCTGTGTGTAGGTCCGATGGAATCTACGGTGCAAAAGTATGGAAATTTTCTAAATAAAAAATTCAATCAGTGAACCGCTAACTACCACAGATATTTCAATCCATTATCCTTCAAAATATAATACGGGACGAAATTTTTTTTGAAATTTGGTCATAGTGTTTAACGTGTTAATAACATTGCTCACAAAGACTGTTAAATACCCTTAGATGTTCTCCACCTTTCATATACCTAAATTGTTTTTGTATGTATCTAAATGATTTCTGTGTTTACATTAGCAAAACGTAAGATTTTTGCAAAATCGAACATTCCAAAAACAATTTAGGTATATGAAAGCTGAAGAATATCTAAGGGTATTAAACCGTCTTTGTGAACAGTGTTATTAACACCCATATATTAAAATCGTTCGTCTGGTATTTACATATACTAAAACCGTAAAAGCGTGCAGTCCCCCATCCCTCCATTGATGGCACAAGGCCCCATTTAGTAATCCTCTAATATAATATAAATACTGGTGAAAGTACAACACGGTTGAATTAGATTGACTAATCAAATCTAATTCAATTCTTCAAATATATACAATTTAACAAATCAACTAATCAATATAGTAACGATTAATTAAATCGAAAAAATAAATATAAATTGATAATTATAATTTTAATACGCTTAAAATAAAATCCATATCTCGCGTAAAAGTTTAAAAGCTCCGAGTCGTGAGAAAGAAGTAATCCTATAAACAATACCGACAACACGGAAATCATATTTGGACAAATTTATACAAATGCAGCTTAGCTAGAAATCCCAGATCAAATGATGCCGTCATTCGCACGTTTATTCTCAAAGCGTACGATTCTTAACATTTTTTGCCGACAGGATACGACGACATGCTTTCATACATACATGTATGTATGCATTTTCGCAGATAGAATATTTTAGTATGGGCGATTTCTTTACGAACGCCTTTTTATTATCAATTTTTAAACTGGAAAAAACATTTAACGAATATTTCCATCACTCATTTTCAATAAACAGTTACACTTTGCACCTTTTGGTGCTTCCAACGAATCCGATTGCATATTAAGTCCACGTATTTTAGCAGAAGACGTTTTCAATGCAATGCTTCCAAGATTTTGACCGTATGAAGCTACCCACCACCATTTGGAAACTATTATCACTTATATTTTCTTAGATACCAGTCACAAGAGCAATACAACTTTGATCCTTAGAAATCTCAACGGATCAGGAAGAACTTTTTCTATTGTTCGAAATTAGAACCTACCTAAAATTTTCTAGCGGGAGTTTCCTTCAGGTCACGCCTAAACGGCGCTGGCTACTCCGAGAGTTGCTAAGGACTCAGCCAATCCATTATGAGCAGCTTCTTCCGAGAAAATTCCGCATAAAAGGAGCCACTGAACCTAGCGTTCCTCAGACGCGTTTTGAGTCTTGTTCTCGTTGATTCTGCATAATCGCACGTTATAATTAGCATAATTCACCATCAAATGACTTAAACGTATTCCTATAGAACGAGCATAAGTCGAATAGTCTACATAGTCTGATAAAAAAATGTGAAGGAGTGAATTGAGTGGAGTTATAGTGAAAAGGAGTTGGAGGAAAACTGGAGTTTTAATTTGGAAAAAGAAGGTAAAGGATTAAATATAATGAAAAGAATAAAAACAAAACTAAGTAAAAGAATGTAGAAGAAAAAGAAGAAGAAGAAGAGGATGATTGAGGATAGTTGGGAATAGGGGGTTCTAGAGTATGTGAGGTTGTAAGGGAGAAGCATGTAGGAAGTGGAGGGTGCAGGGGGGGCTAGGAAAAGAAAGAGGTTAGGATTAAAGAATACTCCCTCGAGGGAGGAATTAAATAAAATTTAATTTAAACATAGGAATTTATATAATTTTTGTGTTAATAATTAGGATTAGAAAAATGTTGTATGAGAAAATTGTATTTTACGTTGATGCCAATAAAGGTATATTTATTTATTTAGCAATTACTATTGAATTAGTTTCCCTCACAGAATGACTTGTGAAACCTCACATGTGAAATTATTTCGAATAAGAAACTTTTCGGAAATGTAATTAAATAAATTCATTTAGTTCCTGGTAGAGCTACATTAATGCAAACAAATGAAAAACAAAACAAAAGCGTATCCGAATACAATTCAATATGATGTTTTGAACGCGATTATTTTCTTCTCTCTTGATCATACGATTCTCGGTATTTGTATAAAATGAAATCAAAACCAGTGTTGTACTTTCACCAGTATTGTATTACACACGTATTTGCTCCAAAAAAAATATTGAAATAAAGATTTGCATTTTCTGGTACTTTTTTTGGTCATAAAGCAAACGGTCTTAACTACACTCGCCACTTGTTTGTCAGAATACCAAAAGCGTTTTCAACTACTCGTCTTCCTCGATTCAGATGGTAATTATAATTCCTTTGTTGTACAGACATATTTAATTACATGTGTACTAAGAGGAAATGCCGCGTCTGCTACTATTGTGAAAGGTTTTTTTTCTGTAACCTAGGTAACCTTTGATATTCAGGAAAATTGAATAAATTTGATTACATTGCTCTCTTACGAATTTCTCTTAAATACTCCAGAATTTGAAATCTTTTCATTGTGCCTACATCTACATGAAGGAACTTCTAATCAGCATCTACTAGAGCTTTAGTTGCTTATAGTTATAAAAAGCAGATCCATGCTGTCAGAAGAACTTAAATACAATTTGTTGTCCATCCACTGCTGCTAATGAATTAGGAAAATTCCACTTGTCTTGAAACACAGTTGCCATGTTTAACCATTCTCCTGACGTATTGGGCATCTGGAAACAGGGTTGCCAGGTTTGGCATTTTAATGCCAATCTGGCATGTTTAAGACTTGTTAGATATTAAAAAATAAACATATAAGGCCAAATTGTTTGGCATTACTCTGGCCTTATTAGAGGAGGAGGAGTTGGTAATATGAAAGTGCTAGAAGATACAATAAAGATTGGGAGAATTTAAGTGATTGGTGCCAAAAAAAATTCCTGTTGTGTAAATTATGTAACATTGTAATAAATGCACTGAAAAAGTGTTCTTGTGCAACATGAACATAGCATCAAGCATAAAAAGAACAGTGATGGTATACCAAAACAAGATTTAAAAAACTACTTCTCACCATCTAGCGCAAAAACAGTTCTAAATAAATTTGAACTTAAATACAGTGTGTTAATTGCATGTCATGGCAGCATTCGTTCAGTAGACCATTTTAAAATTAACAAGGGGTACAGTGAGAAGAAAGAACTCAAAAATGTTCAGTGACATAGAACAACAGTGCTGTAAGTTAATAACAAATGTAGTAGAAAGCCATGCATGAGTTAAGCCATGCTACATTTTTTGTGTTGATAAATAAGTCCATTTAATACCGCATTATCATTAATTCCACTATTAACTATTGCAATAAGCAATTCTGTAATAATTCATCAATTCAATGAGTAATCATCTAATGTATTATAAATTGACTAATCAAATCTAATTAAATTTTTTTCATACATACAATTTAACAAATTAACCAATCAATATAAAAACAACTAATTAAATAGTAAAACTAATATAAATTAAAATTATAAAGATATTGTAAACTATAAAGATACTATAAAGAATTGTCAAACAATACCGCTTGACGCGGAAGCATTATCGTTCCGACATTTGCGTGCGTTATTCTCAAAGAATGTCGCGCGGTAACATGTTTCGCCGAACAAGCTAGCGGCAGGCTCTATCTTATATTTGTGCATTTTTCAGCCAGATAAAGAATATATTTCTGCATCGGGATATTTCTTTTGCGGAGGCGAATTTTCTTATTATCATTCTTTTTTATACTGGACAAAGAATTAACGTATTTCAATTTTAAATAAGTCGCTAAGCTTTGCACCCTTTTGGTACTTTCAACGAATCCAATTGGTTATTATTCCACGCATTTTAACAGAAGAGGTTTTCTAATGCAAAACTTCTAAGTTTTTGATCGCTTAAAGTTACCCACTACTGTCTGGAAGCTGCCACCACAAGCATAAGCTTTTTGGCAATAATTATGAATATTTACAATTTTCATAGTGACTTGGCAACAGTGCTTTGGTCGTCCAAATTTTTCCGTTGTTTTGTTGAGACAGGAGCAATTTGTTTTGGAACGTGTTCTAAATTTTACCACAAGTTAGTGAAATTGTTAAGGTAAGTACTGTTAAGGAAGCGAGAACTTTTCAGCAGATTTTTGAACAGGAAATTTCTTAAGTCCTGGAGAACCATTCCATCGATTGCTGCTTTGTTTCTGGGTCGTATAAATGTACCCAAGTTTCATCTAAAGTAACAACACGGCTTAAGAAGTCTGCAGATTTTTCAAATCGAGCACAGATGGGACCCTTACACGCTTTTGGTCAACATTCAAACATTTCGGGATCTATTTTATAGAAATTTTTCTCATGTCCAAATCGACGTGAACTATATGATGGACGCGTTCATATGAAATATAAAGTGCCTCAAATATTCGTTTTAGCCCAATTCGACGGTCTGATCAAATCATGTCATGAACTGAATCGATATTTACGGGGACGTTCACAGAAACTGGCTTTCCCGATCGGTCTCTATCTTCAATGGAAAATTGACCTCTTTTGAGACTTACAATCCAATTTTTCACTGTTGCATACGAAGGACATTTATCGCCAAGGGTATTAGACATATCTTCGTAAATCTACTAACCTTTTAACCCCTTCAAATACAGGTACTTGATGATGGCTCGATACTCGATTTTCACAATTTAGGTCGACAACCTTTTTTTCAAATTTTATTGAGCAACTTTGGTTTGACTTTTTGACCTGAAACTTTAGACGGACACTTCTAATAAGTTATTGTTCGTTGCAATGGTAACGCTATATTTTCTTTATCCATGGAACCGGTCTAGGCTAACTAGATATCAATACATCCTCGTATATATCAAGAATCTCTTCAGTTACATGGGACGAGTCTTGCCTTCTGAATTCACACTCAGATCATGTGTCGCTGTTCTAGCTAATGACGACATATAACGAATCAAACAAGAAGTTCATGGGAAGAAGGTGTTTCTCGTAAGTGAAAGTGAAGTAAATAACAAGAAGTATTTTAATACATTGGTTGTCAGCCTTGAGAATCCAGAGAAAACTTATGTAATTGACTGCAGAGTTTGTGAGGTGAATGTCGATCGTGAATTTGTTGTTCGCCTTGTAGATGAAGTTTTGAAATTCCTGGATGTTGAACGAGAGGATTTTGCACTTCATTTATCTGATGCAGCAAGCTATATGACTGCGGCTGGAAACAACACTCAAGATGCTGTATCCACATTATTTGCGTAGCACTTTTATATCACAACTGTGCAGAAAAAGTTCGGGGATTCTACACAAATGTGGACAATCTTATCGCTCGAGTAAAAGCTGCTACAGTAAAAACAAGTCTCGAAAAGCGGCTTTCCAAAATATCGGTCAACCGCCCGAGCCTGTAATAACACGCTGTACTACATGGCTTCAGGCAGCACTGTACTATGCCGACCACCTTCCCACTCTAAAGAACAGTTTCAGCGGCGGTAGTATTTTAGTGCGACGTGCGAACGAAGCAGTGTGTGACCCTGAACTATCAAAAAGTATCAAAAACAACTTCGAATGTTTGATTGACTCGTGGAAAATCCGGAATCACAATCGTACACCACAGACATCAAAGTTACGGATTTTAAAGAAAATCCTTGCCACCTGAGCGCTTATCTAAGAAAACGTGGGGAAAGGAATACCGACCTTTCGATTATCGCTACACTTTCCCGAAGCGATGTTTCTCCGAGTCACTATTTGCTACTACAAAGGTGTCCAGCAACATCAGCTCTGTAGAGCGCAGTTTCTCAATGCTAAATAAATTACCAGCTAAAGACCGGCAATTCAACAACGTACATCTAAAAATCTTTAATGATGTACTTTAATCATTCGGTAGTAGACGACTAAACTTGTGAATAAAAAAACAGTTTCAAAGTATCTCGAGAAATTTTATTAAGATAAATGCAAGTTTAGGGAATAATAAATGCGATTTTTTTCATTTTTACTGCAACAAAAATGTTGCCCTACTAATTAAGTAGGCATATGCATATCGTGGGGTTACTGCTAAAAGAGATCAAGTCAAAAACTGGCAAAAGTGGGTTTATGTAACCAACAGACTTTAAAATGAAAAATCCTTTACAGGAAAAAGTGCCCAAGTCATTATACAATGTAAAATGATAAACAATGTAAAATAAGACTCATGATTTTGACCAAGTCATTTTCAGGGAATAGTATACAGCAATAAATGATCATGTCAACAATTTACTCAGTTTTACTTGAGAGCTGTTACAGATCAAACAGATTACAAATAGTACTGACCAAGTTACATTGGTCATTTTCACATGTAATATAGTTCACATTCATATGTGTTCACATTCAACTTAACTTGGTCATTTTTTGCAGAACATGAATTCATAGTTTGGTACTGATGTCAACAGCTGTTTTTTTTTATAGTTTGAGTTAGTGTTTACTTGTGTGCTGTATAACGATCTGCTATTCAAGTATTTAAAAAATGAGTAAATCACGAGGTTTAAAAATACTGGATCTGGTGTTAGAAGGGAGAACAAATGAAGTTACTTTTAAAGGTAAGTAATTATTGGCTTTCAATAGGCCATGGGCCAGTTGAAAAAGCGTTAACTGGGCTAAATGAAAATGGAATATTAAGTCAACCAGATAAACGGGGGAGAAAGGAATCTCCAAATAAAACAGATCCTGGAGTTATACAAAAAGTAAAGGCACATATTGAAAGTTTCCCGACAATGGAGTTCCACACTACTGTCACACCACCAGTA
Organism: Adranes taylori; assembly: GCA_009867245.2. Taxonomy (NCBI): domain Eukaryota; kingdom Metazoa; phylum Arthropoda; class Insecta; order Coleoptera; family Staphylinidae; genus Adranes; species Adranes taylori. The sequence goes on from WYDF02000142.1 coordinate 7,649, forward strand.
ATAGACTGTACTTGGACTCATCTCTGTCGATTAAAAAAAATGTACGAATTGTATTTGGAGAAGATAAGAGATAAAGAAATACAAACAAATATTAAGGAGAATGTTGTAAAAGAAATTACGTACAGAAGATACTTCTGTCAAAATTATAATTTGTCAGTTTTTCAAGCCACAAAAAGATCAGTGCATTATTTGCAATAACTACGAAAAATTTAAACGCCGAGATGAACAGTTTCAGCTAGAACACAAAGCTCACATACGAAAGAAAGAAGAAGCATACAGGGAAAAAGTTTCAAATAAATTCAGAGCGAAGAATGACCCGACTTTAGTAAGCATGACATTTGACTTGCAGAAAGTTCTGCAGGTTCCTTCATTAAACATTCGCCAATGTATTATAGCAGAAAAATTTGTGTTTACAATGAAGCTGTTCCCCCAAACAATGGTTATTGTTTTCTATGGTCTGAGCTTAATGGTAAAAGAGGGAGCTATGAAATTGGAACTGCTCTTTTAAAGAGAAACCAATTCATTGCAGCCCTTTTTTTGTACGTGATACAAAATACTCACCTGGAAGTAGTTGAACAAAAGTTTATGAAGGCTGGTCATTCGTATTTGAAAACAGACTCTATGAACAGTGCAAGAGAGTCTACAAAAAGTAATGTTTCCGTGTACACTGTTAATGACAGGATCAATATAATGCTTACGGCACGCTCAAACCGAGGAATAAACAAGAAGTGTAGCAATTATGTGGTAAAAGAATTACATTTTTCTGATTTTGTGGATCTAAAATGCTTGGGAGAAAATATTATTCACAACAGAACAATAGACAAGGAAGGTAAGCAAGTAAGATGGCTCAAGAGTAAGATGGAAAAAACAACCAGGTTATATATTATTTAAATATAATATAGAAGATCCAGAATTCAGAGATATTCAAATTTATCAGCAAGGTCGTCCTCGGAAAATGGCTGCAAAATTAAAAACATTATACCGGAAACAGTTGCCTATTTCACTGGTTAAGAAAAAAGACTTTCTTAAACTGTGCACTAAGAAAGCTATTCCCGAAGAATTTCATAGGTGATACAATTCTCTTCCTGTGGACCAAAATAAAAAAATAGACAAAGCTCCTGAACCTGCTATTGACTCTGAAAAAGATAGTGGTGAAGAATTTCAGCCAAAAAATTACAGTATTCATTAAAATGAAAAATAGAAATTAATAAAAAATAAAAATCATTTTATAAACTTTTTTCTTTTTTATAAATTAATACTTATTATTTTTGATTGATTGTTATTATTCATTATGAATTATTTAATTTTCTTTTTAATTATTATTATTATTATTATTATTTTTACTGAATGTACAACTAAAATTACTTAAAAAAATATTGAATAGGATATTAATTTTCAATTGTATTTTCTAATTTAATGCCAATCAAATTTTTAATTAAACTTGTTTATTAAATGCAAAAGATGTTAATTTATGTGTAAGTAAAAATGACCAAGTGAAATTAACTGCAAACTGTGTAGTGACCAAGTCATTTCCTACCCATAATTCACAAAAAAACAATAGACTTACAAAACAAATGTATTAGATTTAAAAATTACTATCTAATAAACAGATAAAATACAATATATTGGGGGGTATACACAAAACCTGACTTTTTACGGCATATGAAACTTTCAAACTCAATTTCCCGAAAACCATAAAAATTGACTTGTCACATTTAGCAGTAAACCCACGATATATTAATTCACTCACCAAGAAAAATTGAAAGTCCAAAGCTTTACATATTTTAAGGCTTCATCAGAGACTAAGGACGAAAAGTTTTGAACTCTCAAAAGGTGAAAAGCTTTGGACTCCCAATTTTTCTCTTTGTACGTGAATTAGTTGTCCATTTGGATTTTTACGTGCTGTGTATAAATTATTGCATATATATTGTTTAATTTAAAATTTTTAAATTTGGCATTATCTAAATAAAGATTGGCATATTTGCCATTATTCAGATATTAAGATACCAATATTAAACTAGTTTGAGCTGAATTTTACATTACAAACGAATAAATGACACCATTTAGTAGTCATCTTTAGTTAATAAGAAACTTATCAAGTATATTAAAATAAACAACTAATAAACAAAAGCATATCTCAAAAAATTAATATTCATTCAAATGTGAAAACAATGTTGTATTGTTACTCCGATTATATGGTAATTAATTCTTGTAAAAAAAACTTGATTACTGAAGTACAATGAATTTTGATAAACCGTGATTAGTAATTATATAGATATATGTAAGAAAGTACCTAGAAAACAATGTTTATAAAATCTATACACATTTAATTAATGTTTTAACATTGTCCATTGTTTGTTTATTTATTAGAAATGTAATTACTGTTGAAAACTAGGTACTAAGAAATAGTTAAAAAGGTACCGTGAACCTAATAATCTTGAATTCCGCAAAATCATTAAAAGTTTCTTTAAAAAATCATGAAAATTCGATCGTTTCGAGGCTGATTTCTATATACATTACACCAACGTTTTTCAACCTTTTTACATCGGCGGACCAGTAAAAATAAGAAAAATATTTTGCTTATACGAGGTATGATCAAATTACCATTTTTCGAAATTATCATTTTTCTCAAATAATATTTTTTTATTCCTCAATGTTAACATGCGTTAGCTAGCGTTTTTTTTTCAACTCTTCGTAGCAAGTCTCAAATTCAATTTTCGATATGACGTTTAATTGCTTTAGCGATTCTGTCTTGATCTCGTGAATATCGACAGAACGTCCTCCTTTCATGGTCTTTTGTATCTTCAGGAATAGAAGTTAAATGATAGAACTTAACTGAAACCACACCTATGACAAGTACAAAAAATTAATCTAAAAAGAGTTCAAGCTATTAGTCCAGTTAAACATTCAACGCAAAGTTGTAATTTTATACAATGATTCACAATTTTTTGTTCTACTCACATAGAACATCGAACCAACGACGATAGGTTAAGAAAAAAAATTGAATAACGTCAGTGTTATCGGCATAATGTATATAGTCTCCAACAGAGTCCATAAATGGTATAAAATAATCAAACAATCATCAGCTAATTAATTCACTAAAAATTAACTAAACAAATAAATCAAGGACTGACAATTAATAAATATAATTTAAACGAAGGAAAGTTAGGCGATGGATAGTCCCAGAAAATTTCACGAGCAGTCACTGAACTCTGCACATAGAGGCATAGAAGAAAGATGAAAACAAATATCGCCAACCAAGTTCGCACTCTCGTGCACATAGAGAGATGCAAGAGAAACAGATAGAAGAGAAAAATAAAGTCAACTACAGAAGGCCCCGAAACGCTTACATGCTACTGTAGTTTTGGTTTTTATTTTGCTGTTTGATTCAAAAAGAGAGAGATTAATTTCAAAAGGGATTAAAAGTGATTTAGGAGAGATTAATTTAAATAGTAATAATTCCGATATTTTCTTGTACGTGTGTGCATTTAGCCCATCGGTTCTTCAAGTTTTTGCTTATTCGAACGCTGAACGAGAAACAAAAAAATTGCATATATGCAGAGAGAGAGAGATCCTTTTTTCGTTTCCATAATGTTCTCTTTTATGGCTTCTTGGCTTTCGCGCATTAACAAGAGATTTGATGCTATCTTGTTTTCAATGAATGTTCTTAATAAGTTGAATGAACTGTGTGTGCGTTAACTTCATCTAACCAGATTTTCCTACTCATTGAAAGCGTGTAACGTTTTGAACGCTTTCCATGTAAAAACCGCCGCCGCTCTCTAGCGATTGGTTGGTCCATGCACTAGTAGGGGGTTACAGGTCTCTAGTTCGTTTGCACGTTGAATATATCATAGAATTCTCATAGGTAGGGATGTGTTGCGATACTGTTATTTAAAATTCGTAACGTATGAAAGAACGCTTCTTAATGCTAGAAAACTCTCACTTCCTAAAAATTTTAATCAGAAATTTTAGCAGAACTTTCGTCCATACCCCACCCAAATGGCACCGGCAACGTCGAGACTTGCCGCCATCTAACAGGACACGAAAAGTCGCCAATATCAGATTAAAGGTTCCCCCCCCCCCCTCCAAGCCACCGTTAATCAGACGCATTTTGCGTCTTATTTGTAGTTCATGAGCGAGCATTTTTTGCACCCTTTTATCAATAATATTTCTCTTATAAACAACCAACTTATTCTTACCGATTGAGGTAAATGTCGCATTCTTGAATCTGTTTGGCTCCTAAGTGAGCGCCATCAACAACTCACCTATTTATGTTTCGAACAAGTTTAAATTCAATTCGCCACGTCAACAGTCAACTTCTTATAACAACGAATCAAGTAACCACAACTTACATTCTCGAACCTTTCCCCCGCCATATAAAGCTGAAGATGATATTCATTGTGATGAATGGAATAGAAAATTTCGGGGTGCTAGTTGTTTTGAAAATCATAAGAATTCGTCATCTAAAAGCAGAAAGTTGTGTGACGATATTAAGCGCTGTAAAGGAATGTTTCAAAACATACAAAACCAGAAAAGAGCATATATGTAATGAATTTTCTTGTAAAATCTGTAAAAAGGCACAACAAGAAGACCATTTGTGTTTTATGCCTATTGATCATGGTTCGCCGGAATTGCCTGATACACTGAGTGTTTTCTATGATTTAGAGAGCAAACAGGAAGAATCGATTAGAAAATACAAGAATACATAAACCAAATCTTTGTGTTTTTGCCCAGAGATGTGATAAATGGATTGAAATCTCTGAAGATGTAAAGCTTTGTCTGAAATGCGGAGTCAGACTTCAAACGCTATTGACAGATAATGCTTCATGTACTACATCTTGAATATGCGAAAATTGTTTAAACGAGTTGTTGTTATTGCACATAATTGTCAAGCATACGACCATCAGTTCTTACTACAATATGTCTTGGAAGAAATAGATATAAACTCACAGTTGATTATGTGTGGAACCAAGATCTTGTTAATGGAATTGTACAATGTAAAATTCATTGACTCCCTAAATTACTTTCCAATAGCGTTATCGAAACTACCTAAAGCATTCGGTCTGCCAGATGTATTCAAAAAAGGTTACTTTTCGCATTTATCCAACACAACACAAAACGAAAATTATATTGGTGTCCTGCCAAGTAAAGAATTTTATGTTTGCGATAGTATGACAGAAGAAGGCAGAGACAAATTTTTAAAATGGCACGAAGAATATAAAAATGATGCAAACCAGCTTATATTCTCAAAATCTTTTGATATCCTATCATCTAAATCTTAAATTCACAATCACAGCCTCGCCAATGAGTCAACCTTGCCAACGAGTCAACTCGCCGACAAATCATCCTCGGCAAAGCATCACCGTCACTAACGAGTCGACGCTGCCAGGCAACCAATTCGCCTTCCACAGCCAGCATTTGCTCACCTTCATTCGTAGACCGTCACCATTCGCTCGCTTCACTCGTCGACGACCATTTCATCCGATATTACGACATCGCCATCTTCGAATTTATGTATAAACTGAACGATCCACACATCACGAATTTCGCAGATTATTTATACCAAAAATATCAAATACTCCTATCATTTTATTACATTAGTTCGCTAAATGTTATCTTTGACATTTTTAACTGGAAATAAAACGTCTTAACTATTTTGCATTATAATTAGATTCACATAAAGATTGTCAGTCAATTAACGAGCGCGATTAGACCCACTAGTTTATTATAAATAGTACGACAATAAAATCCACGTTTAAGCAAACTTATGAAACAAAAGATTAATGCTTGCCGTCGTAAAACTGTTGTTTTGTATTGTACTCACCTATATATTTACATAGCATAACGTTATAAAGGGCTGGATTTGAGAATCAGCCCGATTTGGAAGAGCAACAAATAAATAGATATAGTCTTAAGCATGAGCATTAATTTACGTATTGAAACTTATTATGGGAGTATGTAAGTTCCTGGTCGAAAACAGGTAGAATCAAAAGAGATATGTTAATTCCTAGACAGGGATACGCAAATTCCTAGACGAGAAGTGCAGGTAAATAAAACTTGAAATGGGGTGGTATCAAATATTTATGGTATACCCAAATATCATATTTCACTGTGTAAACCATTATTAGTAATAAATAACTATAAATATTATAAAAATCATGTCACAAAACAAAATGTTATTTCATGGGGATATATACAAAAACAATGTTGTGACAAAGTTTATACAGAAGGAGAAAAGGTGAATATTAGATAAGGCTAATTTAAAATATTCCATTGAGCTTACTTTAAAACAACAAGAAGTAAGTAGCGCCTGCAAAAGGAAAGCTACGGAAAATCCGCATGATATTCCTTCAAAAATAATCCGTCTAAGAATTTACATGTCTTCGTCTAGGAATGTACATATGTCATTTTAAATTTTACTTTACCTGTCCTAGCTTGTCTAGAAATCTATTTCAAATGAACAGCTTCTTTAAGAAAAGGCCAAACAGAAGATGGACATGGGAAAGTGCAGACGGCCACAC
>WYDF02000153.1:0-14168 GCA_009867245.2 Adranes taylori
GAAAAAAGAAAAAAGAAAATAGAAAAAAGAGAAGAGAGAATAGAGAATAGAAAAAAGAAAAAAGAAAAAAGAAAATAGAAAATAGAAAATAGAAAATAGAAAATAGAAAATAGAAAATAGAAAATAGGAAACAGAAAATAGATAATAGGAATTTGATAGGTATAAATGCTGGCTAGCTAGCACCTTCCTTTCAGCGAATTTATGATATTACGTTGAGGCATGTTCATAAAAAATGTCCAAAGCTTTTTTCCAGTTTATAAATGATTTTGTAATCAGAGAGTGAAGGGCTTATTTCCCAGAATCCCCTTATTTGATTCCAAAGATAATCATGCACACTTTCCACAGGATATCGGAGGGCAGAGTGCACACCTTCCACATGGCATTATCATTTCAAGCATCGAAATATGCCAATCAAGAATGCTTTTTGAACCAACAATGTTGAATGTCAAATTTCATTTACCGAAAACCGGAAACTTAAAATCCAAAGATGTTTAATCACTTCAAAATTTTCTTATATACTGGCAAAACGACAACTGGCATTTGTAGTTTTCTCACCCTGAGCAGTGGACGAATTCTCAGCACTTGAGCAAGGCTGGTGGATGGAAATGCTGGCAGACGGAAACGAAACATTTTCTCCTCTTGTTTTAGTTGTTGACAGAAAACCTAAAAGTGCCATGTGGGGTTTAAACCTCCCGCCCTTACCTACGTCCGTGAACTATAATAAGCCGATTTTAATAAAGTAAGAACTTCGTACATAAAGTAAACCGTTTTTTCAATAGTAATTATAAAGTAATAAGTCTCATTCTATAAAGAAGTAGAATAAAAAAGAAATTCCAAATCGGCCTGAAATGTATACGTGTTCAACTAAACAAATCGCTAGTCATTGAAAATTAAATGAGTGATTTCTATTTGAGTAGTGTGGAGTTGCTTTGAGTAGGGTGATACCACGATACGTCAAGCAAATTTAAAAGAACGCTATATCTAGCGAGACGTTGCGTTACTTAGCGCCACATCAGGTTTCCGACTTCAAGCTTGTTCCCCAAGAAACAGATTCATAATATGAAAGCCAAATGAAGCTCATTTTCAATTGCAATGAGTAAAGTTTGCCCTTAAAAAATCTAATCCAATAATTGTCGAAACAATAATTTACTTATTTTTCATTTATTCATTTTCATTATTTTTCATTAGTATTGTTGTGTATCAAGCATTATGTATGTATATAATTGTTCTTTATGATAATAAATTTTTGTAAAATTATAGAACTGACTTTGATAAATTATAAGATTGAACCTTCACTGGCGACCACATGGCTGGCAGGTTATTATTAATAAATTTTACTGAGAATCTCTCATAGAGAAACGTATTAGCGCTTGACCTCATCAACAATTCAGCGTAAAAATACCAACGTGCATTCGTAGCTAAGTAGATATAGATAGAGTTATAGTAGTATTTGAAGCCTTCGTTACGGTATATTTCTCGTCTGTTTTTAAAGAGCCATTTATTATTTCATTTTATTTTTATTCATTAAGGAAATGAAATTGAGCCATCTAAAGTATCAATCTTGATGGATATGTGTTTTATCATGTGTATTACTTTAGTTGCAAAATACTACACTGTTTGATAGGCTAAACAGCCCGCGTAGATATGTTTGTATTTACAATATTACGAATCCAAAGAAATTGTACAATTCACTCACTCTCCTGCTACAGTCCATGTAAAACCCTGGCCTCCCCTGCAGCAGCCGTCCATTCTTCCTTGCTTGCAGCGCATCTCCTCCAGTCCCAGATTCGCAGCGCCTCTCTAACGCCATCAGCCCACCTCTTCCTTGGCTTCCTTCTTGCTGCTCTCCGGTTGTTGGTCGAGAGTCTTCTTGGGGATCTCCCTCCATTCTTATAACATGCCCCAGGTACTGCAGTCGTCTATTCTTCACCACAGCAACAAGGTGAATATCACCATAGAACTGACATACTTCTTGATTGGTCAAATTATGAGACGGTACACGTTGAGCTTGAGCTTTATAGAGAGGGTTGAGAATTTCAGTAGCTTATTAAACGCATCTCATCACGCAGAACTATTCCTTTTCTTTTTTGCCGACCATCTATTTTGTTTAACCGTTGTTAATTCTTAGCCCTAATCGCCTCCCGCCTTCATTCATATGCTACAGCGCTTCGAAATAATTATCGAATGACGAAGCGCACCAGTGCACTCAACATGTGATACTTGCAGCCACTAAACTCCATCCCTCGTTGAAATGATTAGGAGATTGAGAATTTATTGAAGGAGGCTTAAGCATTAGTCCTTTTCTTCGCCCTGGCATTGATAATGAGTTGATAAATTATTGATAGTGTTGCTAAGCTAATAGTTTGCAGGAAAGATATGCTATAGTATTAGCTTCACAGTCAAAAGAAACCTGCAAAACCTTGGCCATAGCATGGTCAACCGATGGGGGAATTTGGTTAAATGGGGTGACTTGACCTTGTTGGTTGATCTTGTATATCTTTTAATTTTAGTCGCTTGGCTCCGCAAGTAGGTGTTTGTTGACCTGAAATCGAGAATAAGGTGCTTGTTTTAGTCTTTCGTTTGTTTTCAGCTTTTGATTTCTTCTTTCTCTCTTTCTAATTTTTTTTTATAATATCGGGGAGGCAATCATCTAAGGGAATGGGGGATTGATTCTAGTATATCTAGAAAGTCCTCAGGGGGTGCGTGCATGGTTTAAGTAATTCTACTTGTCGGATGAGGAAAAGGTGCGCGTGGCAGTTTACTGCGGTACTAACTGGCTTTCCAGTTGGATCGAAAGGTTTGGTGGTTTCTTTGAACTGAAGAGATTTTAAGACGATTTGTGATCATCTAAAATCTTGGCAAATCAATGTTCGTATAGAAGTGAACTGGGAAGTCGAAAACGTGTAGCCTGTGAATTTTTCGTCGTCCACAGGTTGTGTATCAGTGCGCTTGCGTATTTGAAAATGTGGAGTATAGAATAGCTCTTTAGTTAGGCAGTGGCCTAATATAAATTTGTAGGTGTGATGCAGAGTTTTTGTATGACAGTCCCTAAAACGGTATCGCAGTGTTGAAATTAGGTTTGTGCGTTTGCGCACTTCTGACTTCCAGTTGAAAGTTCTATTGAAGGTAACGCCTAGATAACAGACTTCGTCTTGTAACCGATTAGGTTCGGTTAGAAGACAAAGTGTGGAGTCGAACTTGAATATGAGCGCGATTTTAATATTTATTTTTCATGTTTGAAGCGTTGAATGAAGATAGCTTGTGTTTTGCCTTAAGGATAGCATGCACAATAAGGCACAATGGGTAAAAGGAGTGTCTGGGGGTTGGTAGTCTTGGCAGTACATGCGACCAGTGCACTCAACCTGCCATTTAAGTTTGTTTGAGAAAAATGCAAGTTAGTTCCATTGGTACAAGAAATACATGACATTTATTTAGTATCCGAGGTTCTCAACTAGAGGTTCTCAAAGTCTCCGAAAACAGATATAACTCAGTGTTTTTCTGTTCGTATGAAAATAATAAATTGTTACTTAATTTATCTGATTTTATTACAAGCCACTCCTGTCATATATACTGCAGCTGCTGGGCATGAATTATGCACTGCTGAATTTGTCTCCGATGCTTAGTAAAGAAATTACCTAAAAATTGCACGGAAAACATGTCATTTTTAACACTTTTCACGTAATTCACAACATTGATTTCCAGCTCTTTGTTTCATACTTTCGTTTAGTAAAGCAGTTCCCAGATTAAAAAAATTCTTTGACTTTTACTAAATTCACTATCGGGGTTGTTTGCTTTATATATTATGAAATCGTTTATTCCAGCGATTCATCAACCCATAATTATGACCATAGCCCAACGCTGGTTGATTCTGGCTTACATGAAGTAGTTATTCTACCCACAACATCTACACCACCTTTGGTAACATTGTACGAACTCACCATTTCTGGTTTAGCCTTTTCACCAGTACTTTGATCAATAGCTTTGTCATTATGCATTGACGAAGCTAATAAAACATTTTTAGACTTTTTGGCAACGTATGAAATAGCCATCATATCTTTACTAAAGGAAAACCTGTTGGCCTCATGTTTGTCTTTCGACGTGTTGCTATTTCTGTGAGGCGATGCTCTTGTAAGAGCAATCTAACTATTTCGTATGCCATAAACCTACGAATCATCGTTACATTTCATCTAGATCACGATAGGTGCATAAACTTCCTCTGTGTGACTGCAACTGCTAAAATTGTCGGTTTTAAAGGACTCCGGTGAAGCCCAGTGGAGTCCCTGCATAGATCTCTAAATGTGAAGTGTACAATGTTCTAACATCTACCAGGGAAAACACCTTTAAGTCGTATTTATTTGGCTTATTCGAGTTGTACATTTTAAACTGCATCTCCCACGAAATGCATTTCATCAAGGGTAGCATGGTCCCCAACATAATACTGTTCATTCAACTTTTACATCATTTGCTTTGCGACCGCAAGATTGTTTTAAGATTTTCTTTCCTCTCTTGTGTTTGGATTATCAAATCGCCAGGCTTTTCAACAAAAATATTTCAATTTGAGTCTGCAAGGCTGGCAGCAGGAAGCTCATTTCGGTATGTTTATTCTTGGATATTCAGAAAGTTTATGACTCGGTGTGGCATGATGGCCTGATTCTTAAAATGTGGAATTTCGAATATCCAAAAGAAATTGCGGCAGTGGTTAACTCCTTTTTGGAAGATAAGTATTGTGAGTCGAAGAAGGAAGTGGCATATTAGGTCCTAAAAGAGTTGGAGAAGGATTATCACAAGGTTCGTCGTTTTCACCGATTTTATGTAATATATACATACATGATAACCCAAAAATAAAATGCTGGGCATAGCGCAAGTTTTGCAATTTGTAGATGATGCTGTCTTTATAACTTCAGAAAACACAGAAGACAGCGCATGCCGCAAAACAGAGTTAGCTGCTAGCAAAGTTCTACAATATTTCAAACGATGGAAATTGAAGGTCAACACATGTAAAACTGAAAGCTTGTTTATATCTGAAACAGGAAGAACAAGACTAAAGCGTTAGGGCATTAAACTCGATGAGCAATTAATAAAATTTAAATATGAAACTACATATCTGGGATATATCTTTGATAGAGCTCAATCTTGGAAATATCACACAAAATATAGACCGGCGAAAGCAGCCATATGCTTACAAAGTGAAAAATGGCAATAGAAGAAGATATAGAATTATCAAGTCAATATTATAACCATCTCTGATGTATGGATGGAAGTTGTGGACGAAAGATGATAAAAAAGCAAAGACAACTATACACCTGTCAAAACAGACTATACAGAATTGTGTTGGAGTATTCCATGGTATACCAGAAATGATGACATCAGAGAAGAATTAAAAGTCCAAGATCTAACCATAGCAGAAAAGAGAAGAGAGGGCCTAATTACACGTTTACACCAACATCATGATGTCGCAATTAAGAACAAACTAATATAGTGACAGATAAATACTAAAAAGAACTAATATGGAAAATACTATAAAAGGAAGCAAAACAGAAAAAAGACATTATAAAATACACCCAACATTGCATCGGCGTATTTCCATGCTTTGTCTTGCCCAACCTGGAAGATGGGTTACAATATTCCTTTGTCATGTCCGAGCAATGAATGGTGCAGCTTCCGTGTTCCACTTTATCCTTTATCCCATGCCTTCCATAAAAATATTTAGACGTGTTTTCTCACAAAAGATCGAATTTTTTTTCGACATCGGAAAGTGAGTCTTGATCAGTGTCCGATTTGTGGTCACTTACAATGTTATAATCTTTGTCGGCAATAGAATCATTATCACTTTCAGATAACTCTGAAAATTCATCAATATCTACTTCATCAAGAAGGCCTTCATCTCTTGTTCATATTAACACATATTGAAATAAAATAAACTTATAGAAACAGATATACCACGCTCAGGAGTGGATTAACCATTAAGTAAAATAAGAACGTGCTTAGAGCATGAAAGGATGGGGGGCACAACAGATTCATCATTCACACTTCAGAAACCATCTAATCAACAACCATCATCCAAGTATACAAAACATTGTTTTCTTTCTTATTGTTAGTTTTGTTTCATTGCGATAGATACATTTTTGTGTGGTTTATATTTTGAATTACACATATATAGGGCACCAAAGTTTTAAGTGTTTAGGGCCTTTTAAGGGATTAATCTGGCCCTGATCACTCTATACAATTTACCTTCGATAGTCTAAACGAATTACAGTTACGGAAAACCAATCCAATAACAAGAGAAATAAAGGACTAAATCACATCTGTATACAGAAATGCAGTTGTGATGTTAGAGGAATCATTTAACACAAGCAAATTGAAGTAAGGGGGATTCCCAGAAATTTTTATTTTGTATTTTACACATAATCTTACTTAGAAGAAAGGAAATCTACTAAACTTTTTAGTACTAGACAGGAATTTAAAGAAATACAATTATAAACAGTTCACACTAAAATTTGCCCAAAATTAGGGTTACCAACCGTACTCTTTAAAGAGTACACGTACTCTTTTTGGCTCTTGCTATATACTCTTTTTGGCAAGTACAATCATGTAGTCTTCTATATAAAATATGTGTATATTCTTTGTTTTAAGGAAAATTACTTTTTTTGGGCTGGGCCGAGTAGGTATGCCTAACCAAAACTGCTAAAAAATAAATAAAAATCCGAATTTGATTTTTTTCAACGAACGGATGAGGCCTATCACAATACTTTTTTTTCAGAAAAACTATGATACATTTTTGACAATTCTTATCCAAATTCTGGTTTTGATATTTGTCAAAGGTACATAGAAGCTCACGGTTCCATAAGTTTTCTTAAAAAATTTGCAGTAATATATATGTATTGACCAATTTATATTTAAAAAGAAACTTTATCTCATTGTATGCAGAATCAGAATGATTTACATTCAAAAGTAGCTTATGAACGAAAAACAATTTTCTACTTTTAAAAATACGTCGAATAAATATGAACAATAGTATGGCAATTAACTGCTATATATAGAATAATATTGTTTGGTAAATGTAGTTGCCTGTATCCATAACAGTCGTCCATTTACATGATTAGTAAACACACGCACAACATTAAACAGAGTTTGTGGCTTTGTATAAATTTGACCCAGTTGCATTTGCGTTAGCTTATCTAAAACTAAGTTTATTAAATACGCTCACATATTATGCATAGTTACTTTCACAAAAGTGAAGCGTTTGATATAATCCATACATTAATTAATTACGTCGTTTAATTTAAAATTAATCTATTTTTATTGATTTTGTTAACATATGTTTTAATCTAATATTATGATATTAAAATTTTAATTTTTAATACAGTAGAACTTGGATAATTCGAAGTTGAAGGGATCAGAAAGAAATTAGAATTATCCAAAAATTCGAACTTAAAATTAACAATAAAAACCAAAACATACAATGATGTCATTACATATCATCACGCCCGCAACGTCTCTGAAAATTCTTAATTGCGCCCCGGCGTCCAAAAAGGTTGGCCACCTCTGTTATACAGTAAAAATATAATTTTCTGCATTAGACTGAACTAACTATCATCGAAGTTCATATATAAGCATCATAGCTTCTGCAGCACTAGCTCAAAGAAATCCAGATTTTTTCTGGATTTCTTTGACCTCTTCATCCCCCGATGTTCCATCCTCACCTTGGTTGTTTTCCGTCACCTCAGCAATTATGTCTGCGTCAGTTATGTCACCACACACAGCCACATCTTGGTCCGCGTGGACACAGTCCTCACAGGAGTTTGCTGGATCGGAAATTGCTTTGTCCCATATCGCAAAGGCGCTTCAGGTTCTTTTAAGTTTTCTCCTACATTTACTCTTTCAGTTTTTTTCGTTCACAAACCCCGCATTATGAAAACATTTTATAATAGTTCTTGCAGTAACTTTGTCCCATGACTGCTTACACATTCGTGAAGCTTGAAGAATGTTTAGATTGTTATTCTTAAAATCTCCGATGAGGATGTTTTTAACCAACAGGCGCCTGTAGAAATGTTTAAGGTTTTTAATGATATCTTGATTCATTGGCTGAACAACAGATGCTATCTTGACAGGGAAAAAATGACTTTTATATTTTTCATTTAGGGGACGCTGTTGTGAGCTGAACAGTTGTCAATAAAAAGCAGAATCTGTCGTGTTTCTTACCAAATTTCTTGTCTAAATTTAAAAGCCACTGATTAGTTTTTTTGTCATCCACGCCTTTTTGTTCGCTTCGTAGGCCACCTGCTTAGACTTTATGTTTCTAAAACAATGTGGATTGGCCAATTTGCCGATCATTAATAAATAAAATCCGTCCATATTTGCTCCAACAAGTAACGCTACTCAGTCTTTGCTGAGCTTTCCGCCATTGCATGCCCCACCTTTGGAAGCAAGGGAATTTTGTCTGGAATGCATTTATAGAAAAGTCCCATCTCATCCACATTAAAAATATTTTTTGGATCCCTGTCTTGAATTATTTCCTTTAAAATTTTTTTACAATCTTCTGCATGAAGCAATCCGAAAAAAACATCAGAATTTGTGGCAATACAAGACCTGACGATTGCATTACGAGAATGCACCTGCGCATATTTCGCTTCTTTTTCCTTAAATTTTTGGGAAAAAACGACTGACATGGCATCATGCGACTTTTTCTTGTTCCCAAAGATAAAATAGATCCCGTCAAAGGAAGACATTTTGCCGATATTCACGATATCAAACCAGCATTGCTACATTGCTTCATTGAAATTCAGATGTGCTTCGAAGAGTTGAAAAAAGCGCTGAAAGAAGTGTATGACGTCCAACGGAGATTACTTTAAAGGGGACAATGTTAACATTGAGGAATAAATAATGATTATTGGAGAAAAATGATAATTCCGCCGTATTATTTGATCGTACCTCGTATAGAAAGAAAATTTTAAAACGCCTAGAATCATTCTGAAATAAAATGAAAATTTTTGCTTTATTGAGCATGGCCTATGTACAAACAACTTTTATAAGGTCGAAAAGGAAGCTTATGTCATGTATGTTAAATACAATATATCACTTAATATGTATATTTCATATAATCCAGACTTTCATGATAGCAAAGAATAAAGCATGTAGTTATTCTCATTTACAGTACATTTATCGGTCATCGAGCAGCACCCTGCAACCAGCATTGTTGATATTCAGAATTCAGTTTAGCGGATTCGTGCACGAATTATTTTTTCATACTGCTTTCAGAATTGTTTTCATATTTATAGTCGAATAAACAAATTATCTAAAGGATCTCTACGTTATGAAATAATTTTGACTACCTGAATATTCTATATCGTTCACAAATATTTACTTTTGGCATACTTGTTCTAATCTAAATTTACTCTGTATCTCAAGGTAAAACAGTTTATCATGTCAGCTTTATATATATAGGCTGGTCCCATTAATACGAGAAAGTCCAATAAACTTTTTTTAAGATTGAAATAATAAGCAATAGAGCATGAAGAGCAATAAAGTTAACACTTTAAAACCATTATCAATTCTGTTGATTTATACGACATTTGATGCAAATTTAAATTTGACAGCTCTTGGTAGATTTGCAATATAAAGGTGCATTTAGATTTAGACACGCACGCACTGATCAACCACGAATCCTCAAATTTAAACGGTTATGCGCGCACGCTTGCATTGTGCGTCACTATGAGCAATTAAGTACGATCGCGATGCGATTAGTGTCGGGCTTGGGTGCATGCTCAAAGGAATTAAGTGATGCGCGATTGCTCAGTTTAAACGAGAGGAAGCTGGCAGCGTTCGCTCACAGCTGACAACGGACGGAATTTACTGTAAGTCTGCGTATGTGATGGAGTGGAACAATAATGCAGTGTTATTGCTTCTACAAGAATTTGAATATGCGCCAATTTTATAGCATGTAAAGCATCTAGAATTCTATTCAAGAACAAAAAAAGTGACGCTTGATATAAATTAGTTGCCAATTTAAATACAGAAAATCTAGACAGTGCAGAAACATAGAAAATAAAGAAAAAGTTTCACTATAACTTTACACACCAGTTGCCAAGAAACGTAATTTAGAAAGAGAGAGGCGAGGGTGTTACAGTATTTAAAGCAGGATCGAAGTTATGCTTTGGACTACTATTTTGCGTGTCTTATTCTAGTCATATAACATGGTCATTGCATGAAATAACTAAGGATTTGGTTAAAAATTCGCCAATCTTATTATTATAATAAAGTACTCAAACAAATAAATAGATATACGCAATAACGTGGTCAAATAATTTCGTTTACTGTTCGTGATATTAATAACTTTATATCTATGACTCTATTCGCAATTTTAATTTACTGACAATGTAGAGCTTCTGTTTATAACTCAAGATTTTGTAAAGACGATCCCGTTATCATCTTCCATCATTAGAATAACAAGAAAAAATATCGAAGTGTCAATTTGTAGGACACGTGTTTTTAATAATGTTTCTTTGTAACGATTTCACCTGAAGATGATATTTTTAATATCGAAAACGTTCGTAATGAAAAGTTAGTTTCATTTATTGTACAATTTTTGGTCACCTGTCTACAACAATTTTATACATTAGATATTACGGGGCCAATACAACGATATTCAAAAAAGTAAGGAAGATCATCAGGTCAGAATTGCGTTTCGTTGATATTAAATAAGTGAATTTTTGGCGATGATAAGTGTGGTGGTAACTCATACGAGCTGGTGGCAGCTCAGAAGTTATGGTGGTAGCTTTATATGACCAAATGTTTGGGAAGCATCAATTCGGAAACGCCTTCTGCTAAAATTCTAAGAAAACGTAGAAGTAGCAACTAATAAGAGAAGACTATTTGACGATTCAAATCACAAGCGTGAGAATCATAACGGTTGGGTGAAAGAATGCGTTAAATCATACAGTTTTCGGTTAAATTCATAATAGTAGCTTTTTGCAAAAATCACAATTATCGCAACGAAAATATTAAAAGGCCGTTGTTATAAAAACACACACAACCAAAAACTGATAAAATTTACTGTGCATAATAACATCCTTTGTGGAAACATCTACCGCAATTGACTAGATGGGGGCTCGCTTCCTGCATCGTCTGTCGGACTTTCCCTTGTTATATTTTTAAAATTTGACGTGATGGCTTTGCATGATATTTTATTTAGGAATTTATATTAATGATTATGTATATTATTAAATAATTTATTTAATTCAATTTGTATTGTATTAATTAAATGTTAACAACATCGCTTCTAATGAAAAATGATCAGATTCCACTCTGTCCTCTACTCTTATAAATTCCATCCATTCTTTCGCTGTCTCATTCATTATGACAGAATCTATAACTGAACCACCCCCATGCCCTCTATAAGTTATCACACCATTCCAAGAGTTTTTGTATAATAATGTTTGTTACATGCCGTTCTTAATTTTTCTTAATTTTTTTTAACATTCTTAATTTTTCACTTAATGAAACCTAGAAAAATTGTGAAATGGATTTGTACTATAATGATGCCTATTGTTAGAATTTAATTGTGTTGTAAAATTTAAAATTAAAGAACACAACATTTAATTTTATTTTAATTATGCGATAAAGTTCAGTGTAGTGCAGAATTTATTTAAACTCAGCAATAAAACGACCAACTATGGGTTTTAGATTGAACTTTACATTCTCTTATTCTAATGAAGTGCTTAGTGGAGATCGGGGCACTTTTCATTTTATTTCATAGGCAAATTTCGTTGAATTTATGTTGTAAAGTTTTTTCTTTTAGTATATGCGTTTCGGGAGTAATGATGGTTCAGGGTCGCGCCAATCGGGGGTGCACTGCACCTGCCCGACATATCACAGTTGCTAATTGATGTTTCGTAATTAATAGGTATTACAAACCTTAATGAAAAGTAGGTGAGATAAGGCATCGTTGTAGCAACTCACAAACAAGATATTAAGTGCAACGACGACAGACTAAACAACTAAGTCATTGAAATCCCCCTCCACGCAGTGTTGCTTTTCTGATAAAGCAGCATCTTTTCTACAAAACTGTTTTATGCTCCATATTATACAACAAAATTAACTTTTACATGAAAATGTAGCACACCTAAGGTGATTTTAATAAAATTGGCTAAAGAATCTAAATTACTTAAGATACGCAGCTAGTGGTATGAAATTCGAGCATAAATATTATTTTCTTTTCTTTAAACAAATTATGACAAAACTATAAAGATAAATATAAAGCAAGGGTTCCGTAAATCTTAAACTTGTCAAGCTGAATTAAGCAAATGAAGGAAGCCTTGCATAGGTTACTCCAGGAGTTCTAAATAAAAATCTTGTCGTTCAGATGTTAAATTTTTCTTGTGGTTCCGCTAGTGGCGTACGTCTAACTTTGACATAGGATTCTCATTAATTCAATTAATTAATAATCGCAATAAGCAATTCCTTAATAAATCATACATTAAATAAGAAATCCTCTAACAATATATCTAAATTGACTAATCTTAAAGAAATATAATATACAATTATTAAATATAATATAATATACAACCTAACCAATGAACTAATCATAATAGATTAGTGAAATCACGAAAAAGAAATATAACATATCCAATATAATCTTAAAACGTTAAGATAAAAAATAAATAAAATCCAATAAACGGTTAAGAAGAAGATCACAGCTTCCGACAACGTATACATATATACGAATAAACATCAAACAGATTTCGCCGAAACGAGTAAGCGTACACCGCGTTTGACCGCATCAGTCTACCATTCCACTGCTGGTGTGACCCACCACCATTTAGAAATCACCATTACTTACATTTCAGTAGATAACCCTCAACAAAATAATGCAACTTTGATCCTTAATTTTCTTAACGTATTAGGAAGAAACTTTTGATTGATCGGAAGTACAACCTTCCTAAACATTTTGTAGAAGAAGCTTGTTTGAAACTCCGCCTTTTTTGCGGAGTTTGCCATCGGCTTAGGCAACACGCCACAGCTCAACGGATCCATCAGGCGCAGCTTCCTTCCCAGAAAATTCGCATGAAAGGAGCCATCCAGGTCAATTTCTTTTCGTCAACGAGAACTATCGCAAGGAGCATTGATCTGATCTTAAAGCGCTAGAGTAAAATTTCAAATAATCAATCAACATATTCTTCTTCTTCTTCCATCTTCGTTCCGAAGGTTAGCAATCATCAAGGTTTTCGAACATTGGATACGGCCGATCTAAAAAGTTGATTTGTGGAGCAATTAAACCGCTCTCGCAAGTTTCGTAGCCAGGAATGCCGTCTTCTTCCTACGCTTTTTCTTCCTTGAATTTTTTCGTGCATTGTTAGTTGCAATAAGTTATATTTATCTCCGCGCATTATGTGTTCTAGATTTTCTAGTTTGCGTTTCTTTGTATTGATCATTACTTCTTTTTTTCTTCATCCTTTGTATAACAATCTCGTTTGTAATTCTGTCCGTCCAACTTATTTTCTGAATTCTTCGGTACAACCACAACTCAAAAGCAAGTAGCCTCTGTATCTCTCTTTTCTTTAGGGTCCAGCATTCCACACATAAAATAGCACGGAGCTCTTTTAATCAACATATTAAATCTACGAAGAAATAAAATAAGTAAATTAAAATTCTACAAAATAAAATTCAACTTCTACTAACAAAAATGTAAATATTCCAACGAGAAAACTTCTGCTGAATCTTTCGATTCCCAAATAATTATCACTTTCTTCTACTCTATAGCTGCGCGCATATCTACGAAAATCTTACCACAATAGCGCATCGATAAAGTTCTATATCTGCCAATGCCCCGTTCGACCTTCATCCACGTATTATTCAAGCAAGGTTAATTTGTTTAATCCAGACAACTTCAACGCCGTTGACAGCAGAGAAGTTTCATTCCAGAATCGTACTCATAGCTGAAGAAACCTAATATAATAAAATACGAAAATCATATTTAGTTTGTCACTCTTTATTTGCTTTATTTTTTAAATGGAAGGACGGAACTGGATCAGCCTAACAAATTTTGAATTATATTTAGGATCAACATTATTGTCAGTCATTTAAAATCGCGCATCGAGTCATATATTTGCAGTTATAAATACTAGAACAATAAACCAAACTATTTAAACTTGTTATTACCTTTCTGTGTT
>WYDF02000175.1:0-14167 GCA_009867245.2 Adranes taylori
TCACTCAATATCATTCGCAAAACGGAAGGTATAATAGGAAAATACTATGGCTTCGTAACGTCGCCTTCGGGACTGACATGACTGTATGCCAAACGGGTGCTAGCAGTATGCACTAGTAGTATGCACTAAAGATGGCGTAGCGTCACTTTATTGACTAACGCTACTGTATGTCAGTGGACACTACCAGTTACACCAATAACATATGTTCTTAGCTCGGACGGTGAAATACGGTAGGAACTACAGCTGCGTAGCGTTGCATTAGGAACTAACGCTAGTGTCTGCTAAACGAACGTCACCAGCTTCACTAGTAGTATACACTAAAGACGCCGTAGCGTTGTTTTAAAGAACTAACGCTACTGTATGTCAGTGAGCACAATCAGTTACACTAACATGCGCTCGTACGCTACTGTACGCCACGTGACTACCACTAGTTTACTATATAGGCAACGTCGCCAAATTGAAGTGACGTAGTGGTATACACTTAAGTACACAGGAAAGCGGTAGCGGAAAGGTTCAAACAAAACTGTACTCATGCAGTACATACCTAATGTCTATCATTCAACACAACGGAACAAGTTAAGCAACACATGCAGTATAACTAATACAATGCAAATTATATAATGTTGCTTACCAAAACGCTTACTGGTAGACTCGCTGGTCGCTCGGTGCTAGCTAGGATGGCTGGCTTCTTCTCGAAGTGTGACTCGAGAATAACTCACTAACAAAGGCGTAAGCGCGCTTTATTTATAGCCCAAGAGCCATCTGTATCTCGATCTGCTTGCCACAGAACGTGTGTAAAATCATAACACAATACGTTCTGACCCGTCACGGGTACTCATAGAAAAGTGTATTCGCGAGAGAGTTAAAATATAAATCATTTATTAAATTATTAACGGATCCTACTATACGGCTATCAAAAAGCATTAGGATATCTTATATAAAATATCAATTCGCGGTGCTAATGCTAGCTAATCGATTCACTTATGATGCGTCGTTCGTACGTACGTATTCGCAGTACGCAGTACCACCTATGGTACCTCATATATACGCTGGTATAATGCAACAGAACTCCCACCTAACTTATACATATTATGCGACAGTTGGAAGGCATGATTATTTTTTATTTACATTTCTATAGCGATACGTAATTAACAACATCTAATCTAAACACAACGGAAAATATATTTAATAATGTTTTCTTTTTGTTCCTCGCACTAATTAATTTCTTTAATCAATTTGTGATTTAACATGTGTTCGTAATATTTCTACTTTTAACATAGAATAGGAACATCCCATTTGACATTTATTTATTTTTCTTACACAATAAAACATGTAAATATTATAGGCGAATGTTAATTTATATAGGTGTCCCGAATTAATTTTATTTCTGTTTTGTTTTAAAAGTAACTTTGCGTGCTCACTCCATCGGTAACACTTTAAGTTAAAAGATTTTGAGATATAATTGTAATTTGAAGTGAAAAACAAACATAGTGCAAAGAGCATGTCAAAATCGGCTTGGTCTCTTCTCATAAACAAATGCATTATATTATATTGTTGTAAGTACGGCTAGTTTTTAAGAAGATGTGTATTGCCCTTTGGGTGGTGATTTTTGCATTGCAATCTATGTCAACTCTCTCTTAAATAGATGGTAAGACACCCAAATAGGCGGCTCTTTACTATTTGATCTGCGTGACTAGTCATTTCTCTCGTGAGCCTAACAAGCACACCATAAAATATATATGGGTCAGTAGTAAAGCTTAGAAAAGATACTAAAACAAAAAACCAGAGGTTTCTTTATAGTTCTAAATTAAATAAAAATAAGCAAGTAATAAATACTGATCTATTGATATATACAGTGTTAAGCGTTTGCCAAACTTACTAAAATTATTTTTAAACAGTTTTCCAAAGAACATTGTAATATGAATACAAGGCCGCGCCTAGTTTGTTGGTGCCGAGGTGCCAGGCAAAATTTGGCGTGCCTATAAAGCTAAATTTAAGGATGATTAATATTTCCACTCAATTATTTGCCGCCCCACAAGATCTGCAGCTCGAATGTCGTGCACGCCTAGCACCATTGCCTGGCGCGGCCCTGTATAAATATGTTGTATATAATTATCAAAATTTATATTACATCATTTAATGGCTCGAAAGTACATTTTACATAAATATATAAGCACATATAAAGTTCAATAATTTATGAGTTTTGTAGTTAAGTATTGAGAGTTTAAATACAGTAGTCCTACAATTTAGGACATTTAGATGTCTAGTTCTACGTGCAATAAGATAGGAGATAAAATCCAATATCTTTTCCGTCTGCGGTCGGCTAAGAGTAACAATTTTTGAATTTTTATCTGCCATAGTAAGTTAAAAACAAAAAGCAAACGAATCGACGTATTTTCAATGTAACTTCCTGAGATTTATTATGCAGTGGATTAGAACTCACTCTTTAACTCATTCAGTTAATGTCTCTTTCAAGGTTACTTGCACGAGTAAACGTTGCATGTTCATTCGTGCAAATGTTATCTCTCGTGCAGAAAGTTTTGCAGATTAGCTTTGGCGAAAATCTCTCTATTTTATCTAAATTGTTCAATATGCAAAATTTTTATTCTAATGTTAGTTTAAATTGAAGGACTACATTATTTTTAGAGCTGCGAGAGATAGTTTATTTCCTAAAATATTGTTAATACGTAATGTAGACAAAGACATAATTAAACACAAGTATTTACATATTATATATAAATAAAAAATTAAATACATATAGAAAACTTAACACTAAACTTAAGTTAAGAACTTAGCCTGAAACTTCTTTTAATTTATTTGTATCACAAAACATATATTTGTTCAATTTGTGGAGGAAGATAGATTTCACGGATATTCAACACTGGGATTCTAATTATCATAGATAACAAAAGCTATTAAAGAAGGAAGACTGTACTTTTGTTGTATATTGAAGTACCCAAAATAGATATATTACCTCGCTTTATAATGAAAGCATGCATTAGGTAGATGATAAATGTCCTGGCATAAAAATGTGAGAGAATGGATTGCAAGCAATCTTGAAATCCCAATAAAACTAGCCAAAAATAAAATAGTGTTTTTCATAGCTATCGCCAATTTCCACTAATGGGAAGCGCTGGAAGAAGTTAGTGAACCTAATCAGGACGATTTTTTTAAGGCACATAACTCATTGAACTATGTTTTATTGTTTTGTACCGTCCTCTCATAAAAATATGCTAGACGCATCTCCTAATTTATATAACCAATGTTTTTTTAGCAAATCAAGACATTCGTAAAAATTTTAAATTCCAAAAAAATATTTGAGTACTGTGACGTTAATTATATATGATATAGAGAGGTAGGTCCACGAAAGCTTTAAACACATTGAAATAATTGTAAGAATACTTGGTCCGAAATATTCTTGGTTTGAGTATAACTGATCAAGATAAGTGATCTATATATTCATAAATTAATAATACAGCTTATTATTCGTCATGAGTTTTGTTTCAGCTAAGTTTTTCTTTTCTAACTCTTACACTTAATTTTAAAGATATTTAAAGACCTTTATATGACCTGGACGCGAAGACTGTACTTAGAAGATATAATACTGTGAGAACTAATCCAATAACCTGAAAATAGTAAAAACATGATCTATAAGTCTAATATCTAATTCCATAAACTTAAAAATAAACAATATAATATGGAATTTAGAAAATTGAGAGAGTCCTAGACCATAATTATCAAATAAAAGTTTATAACTAGTTAAGTTTATTGTTTTGAATAAGAAGCTAATGCAAAGTTTCGATAAGTATGAGGGTAAGTCGAAATATGTCGGGAATAGCTATGAAAAAACATTTGATATCCAAATAAATGGCTTTATTGTTTTTCGAAATATTCACCGTAATATTCTATGCACTTTTGCATACGTTCAAACCAATCACTGAAACATTTATTCGTCGGAAGTTGGCATACTCAAAATGTGTGACTTGAATACATTAACAGCTTCTTCAGGGCTGGAAAAATGGTAACCACGCATTTTATTTTTGATGGTGGCAAACTCTAGAGCAATTCTAGCAACATGACCAGATTTTGGTATGAAACATGCAACCATTTTTTTAGAAGTGTTTCGCGATCAAACAACTTTGCTGGGTAAAAGTTCATTTTGAAACACCCGCACTGTCGACTATTGCTTTGTTTCTGGTTCGTAAGAATATATCCACGATTCATCACCCGTAATAATGTCATATACATGTTTTGAGTGTCCGTGATTGAATTTTGTCAGCATTGCTTTACACGATTTGACACGATCGTCTTTTTGAGTAGTGGATAAATTATGGGGTATTCAACGAGAACAAAATTTTCTTACGGCTAACTGCTTATGCAAAATAGAATATATCGAGGTCCGAGAAATGTGCAAGGATGCCAGAATCACATCATATGTTACATGACGATCCTCTCAATCATTCAATGCACAGCATCAATATTTGCCGCAACAACAGCTGTTGCAGACCGAATATACCGACATACTTGAAACCAGCGATATACCGTTGTCTTGAATCCCACTTCATCACCAAATGCAGACATTAAACGTTCCACGCACTGCTGTTGAGTTAAACCACCACGAAAATCGTAAACAATCATTGCGATCACATTTGCACGTGTTAACTCCATTTTCACTATGACTCCCAAAATTTAATACGCCACTGTGTACACACGGAATGATATTTTGACAATCAGACAGCAACGTCGCCATCTTGATATATTGCGCTATAGCAGTGCGCATGCGGTCAAATACCATAATAAGCAACGTTGCCAGATTCTCGAATTTTACCGACAGTCCCTCGTAATATTATTGAAAAATTATTTAGGTGGGAGCACATCCGCCCGTGTAGATGCGTGGTTGCCCCTTGACCTTGATCTTTGTCTTTTAGAAGCTAAACCTTGGTTTTTTGCTGCGTAATCTATGTGGGCTTATCTGAATTTGTTTGGTATTATTTTGTTCGAGCTATGAGACTGTTGTTTATTGTGCCATTATTCCTTATTTGGGTCTTTTGTGTTTGCTAACGTCAGCTATTGAGTCGTCAATTGCCTTTCTGACCAGCGTGTTTGGATGTTCTTTAGCTTTTCCGTAGAATTTAAGACCGGAGAATAATTTTGGTGATAGAATTAATCATTGCGGTACAGCGGATGAAATTTTCCTAGTGGTGGGTCTTTCTTGATTTATTATAGCACAAAAGCTTCTGTTGGTGAGGTAGGAATTTAATAATCGATATAGTTCTGTTGGACAGCCGTTTTGAAATGATTTGTAAATGATTCCTTCGTTTGGAAACATCTAAAAGTAGCATACCAGTTGATTTGTTTTCGTTGGAGTCTTTAGTAATATGTTCAACAACTCTGAAAATCTGATCAGTAGTAGAATGACTTGGTCGAAATCCAAATTGTTCGCCTTTTAGACCGTGATCTGGTTTAGCTTCATTTAATCTGGTGAGGATAACTTTTTCAAATTCTTTCCCCATTGAAGGTCTATCGGGAGATAGTCAGCATGTTTCCACGATGCCGGAAAATAGCTAAGTTCGAAGGCATTGTTGATTATTGTTGTTGATTATTGTGGCCACTGCGTTTGGAGGTAGTAATTTGAGGATGCAATTGTTTATACCATCTGGCCCCGGTGTGTTCTTGTTTGACAGGTTTTTGATGATTAATTTAACTTCGTCGTCGTTGGAAAGCATTCTCGAATCATTTGTAGTCTGCTTTCGAAATTTCTTGGTTTTCTTTTCTACTTCTTCAATAAAATCTATATCAGCAAATATCCAGTTTGGAGAACACTGGCTTTCTAGATTATTCGCGCACGTTTTTGCTTTATCAGTGTCAGAGTAGACAATACCGTTTGTACCACGTACAGGAAGACTGTTGTTTCTCTTTTTTATTAGAGCCCCTGCCATGTGTCAAAGGCTGTTGCTGACTGTGGTTAAAGTTTCAAATTTATCTTCTCATTAGTCATTTGAGTGAGATCTTAAGTTATCGCAACCTAGTTTGGTTAACCTGTTTAATTCAGTTTTGTCTTCTCTGAACAGGGTAGTCTCGTATTTACGCTTCGCTTTTCTTTTTTTCCTGATAAAATCTCTGATATTTGTTGAAATTGTTGGAATGTTGTTTTGAGATTTTCTGGTTGTGGATTTTTGTATTCCTGTCTTAATTGTTTGCGTTAGCCCGAACACTGTTGCGTCTATATTTCTACACGAGTGTGTTAGCTGCAAAAGTTGCTTTTTCTAATATTTCTATAAAGGTTGATGAATTCATTTTGCTTTTTGTTTTTTTTTTCTGTTGGTTCTCCCAATTCAAACAGCACTGAATTGTGGTCAGAGAATAATTCAGATAATTCAGAGTGCTGACGGTGAATTGTTGCCTTATATCTTTTAAAATAGAACGTCAGGACGTCCATGTCCATAGTGTTGTCCACTTGTGTTGGGTATCCTGCTGTTCCACGATGGGCTTTTGCAATTTAGGTCGCCTGCTATGATTGTTGGAGTTGTGTGGTAGAACGAGGAACGTTTTATTCAGATAATAAATCTGTACGATAAATATTAACGCAGCCTAACATAGGAAATTACGTGGAAGAACTATACGGCATCAGCAAAAATAATATATTTAATGTGCCAGAGGTCCAAAGGCAGTATAACGCTAATAGACGCACAAATTATTATTGATTATTTGACATTCGCTCTGAAAAAAGAGTTAACTATAGTTCTCCATTATCCATGGAGATTACACATGAACTTCATTTTCATAGCATAAAGGGGGAGTACTTCAATAAAGAGCACAAGCACACAACTAAGTGTTCAGGGCAACTATGATCACCATCTACTTGTAAGTACAAGATTTGCAGCCAGCAGTTTCTACGCATTATAAAGATATAGTAGAAGCGCAAAAACTGTTATGGAAGTAAATAGAGTGAATAAGGCTAGAGCTGTTTAATAAAATGAAGCAAATATTGAACAATTACAATCAGTAGATTTGTATATTTCACATCTGATTGATGATTAAATAATAAAATTAAAGGAAATTAAAAGAAAGACGGTGAAGGAAATTCAGTTTATACTTACACCGGCAGCCATATATGCTTCGTAATAATTTGAATGTGTATGTTTACTAACTTCGACTAGAAATGTTATACTGCTAGCAAGGTACATTACCGTTGCAGATCCATGATATATAACTTCCTGTAATTAAGGAAAAGATGCTTATTACTTTAAAATCATTTTGTTAACATTAATGGTCATAGTAATCCAATCATGCATCGTTCAGGTTCATGCTGATAGACGTTTTCTAACCGTCTGAGCGTCGCTCAGCGTTTGTTGAACGTGTTTCTCGACGGATTGTCAGCGTTAATATTGAAATCGTAGTAGCACTATGCGTGCATACGTTGTAGACATGCTGTCGGTCTTCTTTTAAACTGTTATACTATAATATGTTAACTTTTAAACTATAATAAGCGTAATACTTTGTTACGTAATATGTTCCACATTTGCTATGTAACAAGTTCAATAATAGAAAATTGTGAATACTGGGAGAAAGGCTAAGTGGTGACTTTCGTTCTATTTGAATTTTTACTTTCTAAAGCCGTAAATTGGCATACAATATCTATGTCGATGTCCAAGTTAACTATATTAAAGGAGTGGTATGTAGGTTTTTTGTGCTTACTGTGAAATTCTCAGGAAATAACCCATACTTTTTAACACGATACACTGTCAGACAAATGTATAGGGTATAGGGTACTGGGCTAATTACAATGTAAGTTTCCAACAGTTTAAAAGAAGAACGACAGCATATGTCTACACCATATGCACACATAGTATGCATGTGCTACTACGATTTCAATATTAACGCTGACAATCTGCCGAGAAACACGTTGAGCAAACGCTGAGCGGCGCGCGGACTGAACGCTTGAACCTGAACGGTGCTTCACTGATAAAATTTAATCATCGGCGTAACGTTTTGCGAATAATGATGTATATCTAAGCTGACCGGACATTTGAGGCCATGATTTTGTTTAAGTACTGACTTTATACGTTAAGTACTAAACTTTGAATAGGTGTGTATGTGAATATATTTTTGTTTTGGAACCCCATTTTTAACATATAGAACATGGAATGAACTTGAATTAAAAAAAATATTACAAAAAATTCTCGATTATCCGTGAGTGAATGATGCGCGCGTCCCGTGGAAAGAAACAAAAAAATTACCTTAATAAAACTACCTGTAATAAGAGCCGTTAACAAGGAAAATACATACAGCAATAAAGTTGAACTCAGGTGAGAGGCAGGCAGCCCTTTGCTCTTTTGTACTGGTCACGCACGCTTTCACTATCTTTATTAGTACCACTTTATTAGAGATTATTAGTAACATAGAAAAGGCCGCTTCATAGAAGCACATACATTTAGAGTACATCTAGGTACCCCCGTGTATGGCCTTCTCATTGCCGCTAAAGCAAAAATATTTTTTTATCAGTTAGGCCTGCAAGGTATTGTTGATATATCGCCCGGTTGGTTAATCCGTTTTGACCAACTCAATGGAATTTGAAAGATTGGACTTCACGGAGAAAAGCTAAGTGGTAACCAAGATGCAGTTGATGATTCTCCACGTGATCTTGAAGGGTTTGTGTTGGATGAAGAATTGTTCTTCCAACTGGTACATTGGCACTTGAGAGTGAACGTCAAGCACCGGGACACAAGATTAGCAAGGAGAAAATAACAGTCATGTCATGCGCAACTTAGACTTATTTTCAATGGAAAGTCTATGAAATCAAGGTTATTTAAAGGCACGAGAGCCGTAAACTTACCAGTTGATTATTTCAACGGAAACAAAAGGATGGATGAACCAAAAAAGATTTCAAGAGTGGTTCGAAAAGGTTTTTGTGCCTTAAGTGCGTAAACATCTTGAACCAAAAAAAAATTGCCAAAAAGGCTGTGTTTAAGATTGACAACGCAACCAGCTACAAGTATACTTAAATCCTCTGACGGTCAAATTTTTGCAACGTCTTTGTCGCCAAATTTGACTGCGCTAGTGCAGCCCATAGATCAGGGAGCTATTGTAAGCATGAAGAGAACTTACAGAACAAAGTTGATAATATCGAAAATTGAAGAAGACTGTGACCTGAAAGTTTTGGAAACGTTACAAAATCTTGGACAGCGTCTGCGATATTGCATTTACGTGGGATTTAGGAAACTCAATTTGTAGGAATGAGATTTAGGAAACTCAACAATTGTAGGAAACTCTTGCCGAACGTTGAATTAAATAACGACCTAAACATTTGTGAAGAAGAGAATGAAGTCCTGCCTGCCGCTACACGGGTTGACTTAGTCAAGTCAGTCCTAGGGGAGATAATGTCATCGAAGAGAACCTTACAGTGTGACGCTAATGATCTGAGATTCGCACGCTTACTGGATGAGCTCATCATGCAGGTGCGGATAACATACGAATAAGCTTTGCAACATGTCGACGGACTGCTACACTATTTAAAGGGGCAAGACGATATTACGAAAAGATCATTCAGCAAAAAACAATAGCAAATGACCGGTTTTTTTAAATATCGTGACTTGAGGTAATAGTGCTGTTTTATTTTATTTGTTGTACCTACAACATTGTTCATACCTTGGCTACGCCGTAAGTATTCTCTTATGTTTATATTACTCTTTTATATTTATGTGTAAATACTCTTTTATGAAGTGTCGTATTTAACTATTTTATTGCACATTTTCTTGAAATATAAACTGAGTTATAAGCGCATCTCTACGTGTTAATTAATTATAGCCGTCAATCTTACTTAATAGAAACGTCCGCGAGATGACGTCCTCGCCTATGTGATACAGCGTTCGAGCACGGAAGCAGCCATGATATATAAATAGCAGCGATTGCGCTGATATCTTTTTATTCATTTTAGTAATTAAGCAATTAGCGTAAGAGCATGTAGTGCATAGAGTTACGTATATAATTAGAACGCATCAGGCATCTAAAACTTCGATAATGTTGCAATATAAGTTAATTGAAATGTTATGAATATAATTATGTAATAATTTAATAAGTATAATTTTATAAGTATTGTGTAATAAATAAGAAAGAATTTAACAAGTAAAACGATTCGCTTAGACTTGGCAATCGTAAATGTATTAATCATATGACATTTTAATTATTAATGTAACTAAAGACCTTAATTACTGATTCATGTTATTACAATATCATATTATACCTAAATATGATAAATTATATGAATATACGAAATTTGCGGTCAACGAAAATGCGATAAAAGGAAAAACTACGAAAATTGCGGTCATCTGCTAAAAAACAGAAAAACGGTAAGTAGTTTCTGTCGACAGGTGCAAGGCCTTCTTTTTATCGTTAGTCGTGTTTGAGGTTAGTAAGTTAAGTTTTGCATAATTGATTTTATTTTCCATACTAGTTTTATATATTAGAAAAATGGAATTTACACAAACGGAACCTTGCGTCATTAGTAAGGATATGTCCTAAGAAAAAATCGCGTAAATAACAAAAGCACAGGAACGTGGATTTGTTTAGGAGAAAAAACAAAAACATGCAAGGAAGATTGATAAGTCAAAATGATGATATAATAAATGTTACCGAATATTGCTGCAATACAGATATTGCTAGTACAGAAATAAGAATGGTATACAGCCAAGCAAAAATAAAGGGCAAGAGAGGAGTCAAGGTTGTCAAGTTGTCAAGGATTCATCAGGAAGAATTCGATGGATTTCACAATACAGGTTACGACTTTGTTACATATGCCTTAACGTTCATCAATTAAACGAACTTTACTCAACCACAGAAATAAAGCACAAATAAACCAGAAATAACCTGCAAGTAGAGAAGAAATTATGTTTGATGAAGATATGTAGGAGATGAGGATGGAAACAACTTTCTTTTAGCTGTCGACTGCTGTAAAGAAAGGATAATTGTCCTGTCCTGAAATAAAGGAAGGGAATGTTTAAGAACTTCACAGCAATATTTTATGGACGGCACGTTTAAGAGCTGCAGTAATCAGTTTGCACAGCATACATGCTGACATCGGAAGTAATGATGAAGAGACAAACGTAGTTCCAGTACTTTTTCTTCTACTTCCAAATAAAAGAAAGTATCATACGTACGCCTATTTCGTATAATTTTGAATATAATTCCTGAATGAAAAGCACAAGAAGTATATACTGATTTTGAAGCAGCTGCTACGTTAGCACTTAAAGAACTATTTCTCTCTGTTGCAAAGGTTATTTTATCCATTGCAAATGTTTTTGGAGAAACGTACAAGATTTGAGTCTCACCAAGGAATATAGAGAAAATGAAAGAATATGTACAGTTTTTGGCATTTTTAAAACCTGAAATTGTTACCGATGGATGGTTAATAATTGATGAACAGACTCCGACTAATAAGAATCTGAGAAAAGTGTTTGACTATTTTGTGAACCAGTGAATTGACAATGAAGAAATTTTCTTTGCAATATGGAATTGTTACAAACGACGACACTTTGGTGTGCCTCATGCGTAAGTACAGAACATTCTCTCATGCTTGGACAATGAAGCTGAAAATTGCAATCTAATATTGCAATCATTAAAAGAAAAAGATGTTATATGCAGAAGGATGCTGAAATTGGCAGAAATTCTAGTTGTATATTGCACTTTTGGTAGGTTAAAAATAGCAAAAATGAACTAAATATAAAGCAGTTGTAACAAATATTTAAATGGGTAATTAAATAAATATTGCACAGTGAATTGGTTGAATGGGCAATTACGTATGGGTAGTTAACAAATCGGACTTGTTCGGTAAGAAATCTGATTATAAACTTGTCCTAAAAATAATAATCAGACGGTAAAATGTATCCCTTGTATGTTTTATTATGTAATTAAAAAAAGAAAAAAATAACCACGGTTGTATGATTCATCTTGTTTTATTTTAGTAAATATAATGAAATCATCTCAGCAACTAAATTGTTAAACTTATTGTACAATAAGAGCAGGTTTGGCTTTCGAAGGCATGTCTCTCTTCCTCTTTTGTCCGACAGGAATATTCTTGGCTTCAACAGGAGGAACGGCGTACTTTAAGTGCATGGATAGACCAATTATACGTATATACATTTACATTTTATAAAAATTTGGGCAAGTACATGTTCCTTGAGCCCGTTCCTCTTTATTTTTAGGTAATATAACCTGCCATGTACTGAAAAATTCCTCCTTAAACTCATTAAAATTTTCGGATGGGTTTTCAAATACTGCGCATTCCTTAGCTTGTGCAGCTGGTACTCGATAGTAAGTAACATTTTCATTATCAATTTACGTAATCTCTTTTTGTAGTTTAACCCAATTATATGAGTCTGTCCATTCTTTTAAACTTATCTTCGGAGATTTCGCAACAAAATTTTCAACTGGTTTCTGTATATATTTTATGGACCACCCGTTTATAATTTCTTTGTATAGGACCAAGAATCGAGAAACCTGTAAACGTTCACGTAAGGCGTTGCTGTCTTTAATGACTCTATTGAAAACCTAGAGCATTATTCGTCAAAGGCGAAGGTGGCGATGCATCACGATACCAATTTCGGCTTTGTAAGAGCCACTGATCTTTGAAATACGCAATCAAATTTCTCTGTGAAAAATATTTAGTAGCTTCCTCAAAAGGATCTTGCTTGGTTATAAAATGTAGTACAACTATATTTGCCAAAATTTGTTTCGAGGCAGCTTTCTTTACAAGGCTTTCAACTTAGACTGTATATTTCTTTTGGCATGTGTTCAGCACATACGGACCTTAGTATCTTCGAATTCTTCATTAAAAACATTTTGTTTTGAATGCTTTTTTCCGCGTCAACAACCAAAATCGTTGGCTTGAAAACACTTTCGAATAGTAAATGGATATAATCTTTTTAAAGTCATCAGTTTAAAGTCATCCTTTTGTAGTAGAAACAGCCAAGCACAAAGCATGGAACTTTATTTGCTTCTCTGTGATCCCTACAATAAGGACAGGGTACCCTTGCCAGATAAGTTTATAGGTAGCGTTTGCATGTAAGATATTTATATGCCGAGCTAACTTTAGCAGGTATTTACTTGACAAAGCAAAACGAGAAGCTGCGTCTTTTTCTGAAATCGCGTATGCTGTCACAAATACCTCATGGGGATTTTCTGGTAATGCTGAATTATCTTGAAGCCACCGATGTAATTCTCCTAAACTAATCGTATGATTGCCATATAAAACAACGCGGAGACGATCGACGAGGTAATTTCCCAATGGGGACATCTTTGGGAATTTGAGACCTTCAACTTTAGAGAGGACAGTCATTATAGCTGGGGACTATAAATGAAGATCTAATAATTTATTCATTGACTCTTTTACTATTTACAATAATCCACGTCCTGTGGAATCTTTACTTTCGTGGTCATGATCTTCAGTACGGTACAAAATTACATCATTTGACAAAGAATCATATAAAAGATATCATTTAGCTGAGCACTGAGGTCCACGTTTTCTTTTTACTTTATTATGGCTTAAATAATTAACGATAACTTCAAATTAGAGAAAACAATATACTCGCGCAGACGGTGATAAACCAAATGAATAATAGAAAAGAAAACACCTGTGATTGATTGCTCACGCAACACGCGCTTGTGACGTTCGGGTTTTACCGCTCTTCGTGAACTGCCGAACTGTTCACCGTACTGCCCATTCCATCATTTTTACTGCCCATTTATTTATTACACTTTTGAGTTTTTCTTTAGACTGACTTTGTTGGATGAATTTCCCGACAATTTTTGTTTTCCTTACTTTTCATGTTTTACTTTCTCACCAATTTACCAACAGCCGAAAAATGAAATGACTGCCTGTTTATTTTTGCAACTGATCATAATAACCTCCCTAATGTTTAAATAATAGTTGTAAAAATTAGTTCTCATATAAAAAATAAATATTGCAACTCAGGGCCATTTTTAGCATTAATCGCAATTTTCGTTCACTACAATTTTTGTCGACCGCAATTTTCCTGATATTGTGCGATTTTTGAAAGAAGGCGATCTACAGGAATGCGATTGGAATGTGATCCCTATTAGGGTTATCCAATTTGAATTAAGAAATTGATAAACAAATTTTAAATGGTAAAACGAAAACTAATGAATATTA
>WYDF02000186.1:0-14167 GCA_009867245.2 Adranes taylori
TTTCTCATCTTTGTGAATTCCGTGTTTACTATCCCATAAATATCGCATTATACTTATAAAAGTAATGTTGAATTAGGAAAACACATGACTAATGAATTCCGTTCAGCAGCGGAATCATTGGGGATCATTATTGTTGGACCAGATTTTCCATGAAAGGCTCCGTTATCCAAAATTGTTTTAAATAAAGCAAGCGCTTTAGAAATAGTTTTTTTTACTCATTACTTGTTATTAACATGCCAACGGGTAATGGTTCAACTACGGCGAAGGGCGTAAAAAGAAAAACTACTGTTGTGGCGATCCATGTTTCCCGATCCAACATTATTTCAGAGGAAATAGGCCGACGTTATAAATAAGAAGGAAAGAAAGAAAAGATCATTTCAGATTTGATTTTAGATACTTGTGTACGCGTTTCATAATTGGGGAACACACAACAATCACAAGGTCTTCTTGATCATCTGATATTGCAGCAGATGTATTTCCACATTTTGTATTATATTTTTCAATGAACCCCTTAAGACTATTAAGCATTTCTGCTCCTGTAGGACTGCCATATTCTTTTTGGAATATATTATAATATAACTGATAGCACCATTTTCTTGTGAGGCATTTGGAACCATCTTCAACTATTCTAAAATATTCATCGATACTATCTCTGATCCTGTAATTCTATTTTAAAATATTCCAAAGCAGATGATGGTGAATGCCCCATTGAAAATGATTTACTAAATTTTTCTATTAATTCTTTTCCTGGTTTTCTATGACGCAAAGAATCTGTTGAACCGATGCTGTGAATATGTTCATACCGCAATGACATTTTTGTCGGAAATTTATTTAAGTAAATATCTTTACTTCTGAAAAATGTGTTTAATACGTTGATCGATTTAAAGAAATACGTTGCTCGATTTTTTTAACCTTTTCATACCGATTTGCTTAAGATTGATAATTAATTTTGCTGGACATTTTGTATGCTTATAGTGCGGAGTCCTTGTACCAGATTTTGGCCTCGTATTGTGCAAACAATGATACACAAGCTATAAAGCACAAGCGCAAGCGATTAAATATTTCATAATGACACTACTAACAATTTATAAGTACCTTAAATATTGTTTTATTCGTATTTTCTACATAGCTGTGTTGTAGGAAATTTTAGTTATTTCTTCTAGTTCAGACCTCCAACAAATAGCTTCCTCTTTGCTACGAATGTTTATGCGAAACTCTAAGTAACAATCATTTTCGTTAGAACATGAGTAATTAGTTATTAATGTTTGAAAACACTCTGGTAATATGCTCAAAACCTTAAACAAAAACAAATGAAAACACCAGAGTAACAAGAATTACACATGCGTTTTCTTTTTCATTATCAGATATACTTAATTTACTCTCAAATTGTTTTGTATTTCCATTAGTGTTTAAAAAACCTGCGATCGTCAAGATGGAAGCACTTCTTAACCGGGGCTTTGATTTGGCTAATCAGAATGCTGCATTTTACATCCCATTCCCATGTGCACTAGGTATAGAAACCTCGCTTCTCCCATACCTTCTACTAGGGTGTCTACTTCTAGCAAGTGCGCAACACGGGTCGTTGTAACCACTCGGCAACAGTAACGCTAGTACGCATTACAGTTTTAGGCGCCTTTAATTGATAGACTCCTAAGATTGGTGCCTACCCCCCTCCATCCCGTTGTAATATTAACTGTTTGTACTTGCTTTCCGCATTTTTACCGTTTTGTTCTTATTATTGTTATCAGTCCTCTTTTGTTTTGTTTCATTATGATGCATCTGTACTGTTCAATATAAACCTCTTGGCTATTTTGTTTTGTGGTTGATAATTTTGCTATTGTTCATTTAACCGGCATTTTTGCGTCATCCATTTAATTTTACATTTGATTATTGAGATTTATTTGTGCATTTATATTTCTATCTCTGTCTATATTGTCTGAAGACCAATAGATCGTTTTGTTAAATCATTTATGCTATTTCACTGTAGCATTGACCTGGTGCCCGAGAGCATATATTTCCGAAAGCCGTTTTATTCTGCAATTAATTAAGATATTTGTTTGCGCCATCTATGACAATAGCTAGGACTCCCCATTAGCAGCTCCGCGAGTGGGAGAGTCTGTCACACCTTTCATCCATAACCCTAACCTTAGGTTATACTTATAAGGATTAGATTATGTTTATTCTCGTTTAATTTATGTTAGATTAGTATATATTTACTAATTGTTAGAAAAAACTTATCAATTATTAGTTTGTATCAATTATTAAATACAAACTAAGCTAACATAAACTAACTGGGAATAAACATAACCTAACTTAACATAACAAATTTAACCCAAACGAAACTATCAAAATTCAAATGTCACCTCGGGATTCGAACCTAGACTTCAAGCTCGATAGTTCAAAACCTACCATTTACTATTCAAGATTATTTGATTTCCCTGATTTAAAGCAATGTTATAATTCTTTGATTTTTCTATTTAGTTATCCGAGGTTGGCATTACCACAAGAATCATTGATGAATAGCGTAACATTTTATTTAGATATTAATAACTCTTCAAATCAAGTTGGATCAAATAACCTAAAATTTGCAAGTAGGCGCCGCGATAAAATCGTTTACAATTTATTTGACAAAAACAATGATTTATTAAAAAGAAAACATTATTTATTTCGGTTTAATGTTTTAGAACAAATGTTTATACATTTCAATTATGGTATCAACCATTTTTAGTGAGTGATATCAAGTTACGAGCGTTTTATGAATAATTTCTTTAAGGCATGTTGAGACACTTTGAGACGCTATATCTCCTAAACGAAAAGGTTGTGCAAGATAAGACTTCACCGTTTTAATTTGTACACAAAGAGAGGTATATAAAGGCAAAAATTATTCTAATTTTAGTGCATGCCTATAATCTAGTCTAGCGAAAAGCGGTGACGGGATTTTTTTAAATCTGGGCACAATAATCTCGATGGAAAGCAAATGGTTAGAAATATTTCATCACAAGAAAATATATCATCAAATTTCATATTACAATTTTGTCACTGTTTTATTTACTGACCAAAGTAAACACAAAGAATTTGCAACATAAAAGAAACCCGCAAGGCTACCAACAATATATTGCACGTAAAATTTAAATGATGCAACATCGGGCTGAGACAAAGCGAAACTATGCAAATGGAGGCCAAGATGTATAATTTAATAAATTCTTGCAAAAACATCATAGCATTTAAATGTTAGCAATTGAGCAAAAAAAATCTCAAATGAGAAGTATGTGCAAGAAAATTAGTTTGAGTTTTAAAAAGATATTTATTTATTAATTTGTACTGTTGATGTTAAAACATATTCTTATAGTTTTAGAAATAAAATTTTGTTCTATTACTATAAAATTTTATGAATATTTTTTCAATACTTCTACTTAAACTCATAATGCAACAAGGGAAAGGGTTGCAAATATCTGTACGAGGAAAACAAGAACAAAAGCGGTTCAATGTTTAACAACCAGTGTTACGTATTGGAATAGTTCGCGATTATTCTGGAAGCGCAAAGTTGAAATATTTAGGAGCGACACGGAACTCAATTGGTCCGTCCTTCTCATATCTTATATATTGTACTCGGCTTGAAAAGAAATGTGTATATGAGTAAATCAAATGTATTCGACGTAAATAGAAATGTATAAAAAATAAATAGAAAATAATAGTGAATAATGAGTAATATCAGTAGAGTTGGTAAGTAGATTTATTTTGAATTCCAATAAAAAATTATAATTAATAAATAAACTATATTTCAGTCATTAAAAACATAGACAACAAAATAGAGAAATAAGAACAGAATACTAGTTCTCTCTTCCAAAGATTAGGACATTTACAATCAGTATACATATTTTTATTAAAAAGGCAACAAAATCTACGAATTTAAGTGAATATGCAAGTCAGTCTTATTATAATTCATCTTTTGGAGGTTTAAACGAATACAAAATATTCAATTTTAGAGCCAGGTCATCTTTTTTGTTCTGGCTCAATTTTGCATCTTTCAAAATTTTCTTCAATCGGTTAGATTCATTTCCTACAAAGTTCGTACCCAATTCGAGAATCTTTTTCATATAAATTTGATAAGTCTTCACTGAATCCTGGTCCTAAAATAGATTTTGAATAAATTAGAACATTTCGTGTACAGAAATTTTACAACAAGGAAGAAAAAGTTGCCTATAGTTTGAACAGTATTTGTATTTTGCTTGAGTATCCAATCTCAAGCCTTTCATGAGATTGGATACTCGAACGCACGCCAAAACTGTTATTAAGTAATGCATGCACTTAAAACTAAATAAATAAATACACACTATAAGGGCAATTCAAATTATTTTCCATTTAAAGTAATATTTAAGTACAACGATATACAATAAAAAAGTCAATAATATTTAATAGAACAAAGGAAAATA
Organism: Adranes taylori; assembly: GCA_009867245.2. NCBI lineage: Eukaryota > Metazoa > Arthropoda > Insecta > Coleoptera > Staphylinidae > Adranes > Adranes taylori. The sequence continues at coordinate 4,434 of WYDF02000186.1, forward strand.
ATCAAAATAAAAAAGTTTTGTGACTGAATGTGAAGTTGCCTTGTCACCAATAGATTTAAGTTCTTTTTAATAATTAATAGAACTTCATTAAACGTATCTATGTATAACCTATCCCAATTAGCATTTCAAATGCAACGCTACTATCACTCCAAAAAGTAATCTGATATTGTACACAATGTGAATTAGACTTATAATAAAAATTTTCAACTTTCTTCAAAAAAACTATTCAATCTGGAGATACCAAATACCCAAACGTCGTTTGCTGCATAAATTGTAAAAAGTTTAAGTTGGAATCGGTAAAATTGACGAGAAATGGTATTGTTCCACTTGCAGTTGGCATTAGAGTTGATGGTACGCAAAAGACACAAGATTATTGATTACCTACTATATCAAGAGCATTCAGCTGCATGGGAAGCAAAAAATCCAGATAAACATCCCTAGGTTCAAATACTACAAAAACTTCGCTCAGGTATAGTCAATGATTTGATTGCTTTATATATGGATATTCACAATGACTCATTTCTAAAAGCATTGAATACTCGAATTTGGCCAGCACGTTTCGTAACGCCAATGTGTACACAATCTATACAAGCTCAATTAAGTGCCGTAAAAGAGTAAACATACAAATTGTTGATTTGCAGTCGTCGGCATCTGCTTTATATTATAAGAAGCCTATTATCTATTCTGAAATATGCCACGTTATTGGATATTTGGAAAATATGAAAGTTTGTGAGAGTGTCAAGTCAGCAATTTGTATTTAGCTTTGACCGCAGCAATGAAGTGGTCAAATATGTTTCTAAGGATGCACCTTCCGTTATTAAGAACAGTTTTATCGGCCCCAGAATCAACCAGAAATGACAGGTAATCAGGAATTATTTGAAGCAATAAAACGGGCAGCCGACGTAGGGTTTTTACCAACTGAATTGCTTGTAGGGCTTCTGACTGATGATACATCTGCTAATACTGGACGGGAAGAAGTTTTAGGGAAACTTTTAGAAAACAAACTTGGATATATATTAATGACTGTGTGATGTTTTCGTTATGAATTCCATCTAGAAATGGAGTCAGCATTAGCAACAGTTCCAGAATTAAAAATCTGGTTGTGTAATACTAAAATATTTGCAGTGGACATATATTTTCAGACATTTCCTTCAAGTGACAACAATATTTCTCACAACAATAAATACAACATATTTCTCACAACAGTGTCCATTTCCATCATATTTCGAAGTACGATTTGCTGAAGACAAATAATATCCTTATTGTAACTCTACATAATTTACATAGCCCACATAATTAGCAATATGAGACATGGAATAGTAAAATGCGTAGAATGTGAAAAACTGTTATAGAGTGAAAATCCTTAGCAAGATCATTGTTAGATTCAATAAAGCTGGAATACAGCAGATAACCATATTTACTCAGCATTAAATTATCATTTATTAAAAAATATTTCGAAATAATTTTCAATAAATAAATAAAATAGAAATATATCCAACGCAGACCCTGATAACAGCAGGAGTGTGAAAAGTAAATTACAAGAAGAATTAAAAGAATTGATTGATTACAGAGGAATTGCTTACACAAAATGTTCAAGAAACAACTCGAATAACTGGTCAGACCGAAAACGTACTATATATTATAGTCAGACCATATACATATGTACAAGACTGCTCAGTGATTGGTGATATCAGAGATCAGCGGAACTTGAACTACCACATAAATCTGCAACTAGCACTCAGAACAAAATCATATTCTACATTAAAAGCAAATATAGAAGGAAGCATCAACAATTGCATCAAAAATTATATTTCGAGGAAAATAATAATAAAAAACATTGACCCGGTATACTATACAACGAAAATTAACGAGAAAGAAGAATATTGTAACGAGGTAATTTACCCTCGTTGCAATTTAGTTTGATGATAGAAAGTTTGAGCGCTTGATACTTAAAAATTATGTAAATAATTCGGGATGACTAGATGCTGCAAAATGTGTAGCGATTTAAGCAGGTTATTAGATAGAGAAATAGGTAGAAACAGGCAAACCATTATTGGCAAATTCACCATAGGTAAGTTTTACAATCTAAATGTAGAAATAATTATTGATTATACCCTATGGTATTTAATTTAATCTTATAACGCTTTTACATAGCAACATAAATTCACGAGAGGGAATATGGTGCGAGCGACGCTCTTATAATTGTGTGTGTTATAGAAATAGGTGAATGTGTGTGAATTTAGTGGTATGTGTGTAGGCAGTCGTGTTGATTCGACACCAAAGTAATTAGTAAAATACGTATTCAGGTGTCTAGACGAGCGAGCTAGCGGGGGGACAGAAATGAATAAAAGCAGCAGAGTTCGTACTTAACAGGAGATTAAGAAATTTCATGTGCGGGGTGAACTTTTGTCACTCAGAATAAAAAATCTAAAGTAATTCCAAATTAAATTTTGAATAAGTTAGTTTGGGGATAGGAGTGTAGTATTTGAGTATAATTAAATAAATCGTTTCAAGTATGAATTTTACGAGTAGAGTGAATTAAATTCTTAGACATCAAGTTTAATTATCGGAAATAAATGAAATAAATATTTTAAGTAGTCTTCAAATAAATTAAATTACATCGGCTAGTTTATTCATTGGAGCAAATTAAAATAATGCTGAAGGAATTAATAAAGCCATGGTGCGTGTACATAAAAATAATCATAAATTAAGTTGTGATGACGGACAGAATTGTAATACATTAGTTTATACTTATTGAGACGTAAATTAATAAATTCTAAACGTCATTTTTATTCAACTGTTTGCATGCACGAATAGGTATTGATTTATTTTATTATTGGGGAGGATTAATTATTTTATTTCTAAATGCCTGAATATTTATTTAAACTGCGTGTAAGCTTTCCGTCCAACATTAACAACACATTTTATTAAGCTTAAGCTTGCTTTTATTATTATTAGCCTGAACTATAGAAAGACAATCAGCTGTTGTTAAGGATTCAGTTATCATTAACTACCTACAGAAAGTTAAGGTTAAATCGGAGGGGTGTACTCAACGTTAGCAATGGTAAAGTCTAGTGCTTTATTTTAAATTCTGTTGAGGAGTTAAGGGATTATAACCATCGATAGAGTTAGCATTAATTTATAAAACTAGTCGATAAATCAATTTTGAAATATCTACATATTTGATTAAAATAACTATAAATAACCCACAAGTTCCAATAGATTCCCATACATCTATAGTGACTTTAATTCTAAATCTGGTATAAAAAAAAATGTTAAAAATTACAGGTACGCCAGTCATACCTCTATAATCTGCAAAATATTCGAAAGGATAATAGTAAAGTAACTAATAAACATTGGTATAGATCAGGAGGGGGAGGGGGTTAACTTTTCGGATGAAGGGCCAAATTCAAGAATTCAATTGTTTTTACTTTCTGGTAAGTAATTCTGGTATATTACTTGTAATGTAATTTTACTTGCGGCGGGCCGCAAGTAAAAAAAATATTCACGAAAAAAATATATATTACAAATAAATGAAAATAATTTAATGAGAAGAAAGAAACTGTGACATTTTTAAAATTTTTTTTGAGGTGTTAATTTTGTAGTCGAGATTCTTAAAACTGCTTGTAAATGGACTCGGTGATTATTGCTGGCGGGCCGTAAACAATCCGCAGCGGGCTTCGCTTTTCCCGGGTCTGATGTAGATAAAAGTGATTTACTGGATAGCGGAATACCTTACAGGAAGAAAACAAATGGTAAATATAGGCAGTGAGTTATTACTGGAAGCCGAAATAACATCAGCAGTAATACAAGGGAGTGTTCTTAGCCCGATTCTTTTCATAGTTTTCCTCAACGATGACATGGACCTACTCCAGCGCGACTTTGACAAAATAATAGATTGGTGTAACAATAATGTCTGTAAATGTGGAAATATGCCAGTTAACAACATTCGGTAGACAAAAATAGGCGGGTATGGAGGTTATTAAATATTTATAGGTACAGATAACATCGGATTTAGCCAGGAGGAATCACATCGACAACATCACAAAAAAGACTTATAAATGACTTTACTTTTTTCATAGAAATTTAAAACACACAACCAACGAAACACTTAACGTTGGTGAGGCCAAAGGTAGAATATGCTCAAGAAATTTAGGATCCTTATAGGGCGAAGGACATAGAAAAATGAGAGAAACTTCAAAGAAAAGCTGCGAGAATAAAACTTAAAGAGCACCGAAAGAAAGCCAGTGTAACAGGTATACTTAAAAGTTTTCTTTAAAGAAAACAAAAGATTGGAATAAATTTAGTAGTAATATCCAAATACCCCAAATTAAGGGAAAACTTGCAAGTAGAAGCTAGGTGGAGCTTTGGATTACTGCTCAACCAAAAAATTATACCAAACAGTTGTTTCTTTTAAACGATTATAGCAGTGTGCAAGTAGAGTGAACAGTTACTGCCTTTCACGTCAAACAGACATAGAAAGGTTACGAAAATTCGACTAATTGAGTAAATTAGTGCAATTATTCATATAAGGAAAACTATACATACAGTTATTAGTTTTCCTATACATACATATGCTTAAAGCTGTATATACATACAGCTTTAAGCATATGATCGTATGTAGTGAATTTATTATTAACATATAATTATTTCTACATCAGTTTTATTGAAGGTTTGTAGCTTCATCTTCGTTGAACACAGCCGATTTACTTATCTTTTGTATAATATTGTCAAATTCAAAATCAATATTACCTTATAAGATGCATCTTTTGCAACAATTTCCAGATCCGTCAACAATTTTTCTCGTTCATCCTTTTTCTCAGTACTCACAAACTGATTAGCTATTCGATCAAAAGCTTCCACACATCCCGGCAAACTTAGATACAAATCCGTATTATCTCTTACAAACATTCGAAGATTTTCGAGATTCAATTCGGTGCTCATTTTAAGTGGTTTATCCACATCTCGTTTGAAAAGTAAAACAGCCGGTAAATCCTTTTTCGAATCCAACCCATATTTTCCAGCTAAATCAAAATTTTCCTTCTCGCCATAATCCTTTACCGGCAATTCTGCAAATAATATCTCTGTGTTGGCTACATTTTCTTCAGCAAATTTAACGTACAGGTCGTGTTTATCGCCGTAAGGATAGGCCTGATCAACTTTGGCTACTACTGCTTGAAAACGAGGTACTATTTTGTTCAAATTATGTTCATCTAGTGTAATACAACCTTTGCAAGCAACTGTAGATTGAAATTGTAAAGCCGATAAATATGAAATGGCCAGAAAAATGTGTATTACCTTGGACATTGCTACTTTGGGAATATGTACACCAAGTCGTTTAACCTAGGAATTTAAGTTTTCAATTATTGCTTCTTGACTGTAAATGATAAATTTTACTAAATGCAACCAATGATTCAAATGGTACACGTAACCATTGATTATTATTAATATTTACATGGCATTTTGTGATTGGTAAATTCTGACTTAATAGAAATATTTATAAATAGGCAACCAAGCTTACAAGTAGGTAGTCATTTCGGCAGCGAACACCATATTAAATAATTAATAGAAATACAAGAGTTTATTTTTCTTGAAATCTTCTTTAACAAATTAAATAAATATGTTTAAACAATAAAATCGTTTATATTATAAACCAACAAAAATGTATGTTTTTTGTAACATATGCAACCAAAAAAGCATAATATATATTTATCATATACGAGGTATAATCAAGAGTTGTACATTCAAAAGCGTTTTTTTAAATGATCAATCCTACAAGTAATCGTGGCGTCAGAATGTCATGGAAGCACGCACGAGAGAATGGGGCGAGGTACCAAAACGTAACTCAAAAACAGTCAGACGATCCATGACGTGTGAGTATGGTCACCTACTGAATCGTTGATATTAGAGTTGGATAAACCTAATATTTTTATACATCTTGTAACTTACAAATACCTGTTACCAGGACTGTCCCGATATTTTTTCATTTTGTACTGAATCAGTGTGTTTTCGGGCTCTCAATGTCTATATATATATATATAATGAAAAAAATATACGAGCGGGGAAAGTTTATATGAACTAAATGTTTTTATGATTTTCGTTATGGTTATATAAAAACAAAAACCAGTTTCATTTTATGCGTGAGTTTGCTTATTAGCTATTTGGACTGAAATGAACATATTTGATACAGTAAGGACTGTTGTACTGAATTATCTTTACTAAATTCAATAACGACAACTACATATTACTGAAACGATAACTGTCTATTACTGTTCTATGGGAAATTATAAATATTTGAGTTTTTTGCTTTCCCTCCCAATTATTTAGATATCTAAATTATATAAAAATTTGAAACAATATTTTAAAATTTTTCTGTTACACTTGCCTGGCCTTTTCTCATTTGTTAGTACTTGGGCAAAATTTATTATTATTATTATTATCGATGTAGATATCAGTGATTGAAATAATTAAATTAAAGTTCATTTTTATGTTGTCAAATTTTTGTTCAATTATTTTAAATTTGTAACCAAAGTTGAATATTGAAATACTAAATAAGGATTAGTAGATATTAAAAAGGCACTTGTAAAATTAAAGCGACATGGATCCAATAATGACTTAAAATGTTCGAAATTAAAACTGTTTATGTTTGTAGTATTATAAGATAAAACAAAAGCGATAATTATTATTCCATTTTGCGTCGCATGTCTATTCCGTCATGGCCTACTACATTTTTCTTTAGAAATAGAGGCACGGAATCAAAGTGAAAAAAGAAAGAACATAGCGACATACTTAAAACATGCTTTTCTTCTTCATAAGTTAACCCCCATCTATCCTAAATAAGAGGCGTTTTAATCGAACTGAGAATGGGAGGAGAGTATTTATTTCCCTCTCCATTTTCCACGCATTTAAAAATTAGTTTTATTAATTTAATTTAAATAAAAAACAAATTATTATATTTAGTTTCGATATAGAACAACATAAATCTTTATTATTTTATTAAAACTAAATATGAAATATGAATGATTTTTATTGTAAGAATAAAATATTTTATGAATATCTAAAGCAAAAAAATCAATTTAATATCTTCAATTTTTTGCTCTTATTAGGCCACTAGATAAATAAGAATTATTAAGAAAATACAAAAAAAAATTATGCTAAAAAGAATTTCAATTATTTTTTCTTAAAACTCAGTCACTTTGAAAAATGAATTTAAAACCAAATCGAACCCTGTACGAGAATGCATTAATTTTACTTTTATGAATTATAATACCCTTTTCTGTCATATCTACGATCCCAAAATGTCATCATTTAAATTAGATCTGCTATAGCGGTCAGATCTGTTGTAGTTTACTATTGCTTGTACTCGTACTTATAGTTGTTCCTGATATCACATATTGTTCCTAAATATCAAGTAGATATTTTGTACTAGCGGTTACAAGTTGATCCTTAGGAACAGGTTGTTTTCCTGTCCCAGCTACTAACTAGAACTTTGTATCTGACTAGTATTTTCTATCTGGCTAGTACATCGTATCGGTTGAGCACGTCCTCGCATGCTTGCTTTCTCTTATGGTTATGCATACGCTTTTTATTTCTATGGTTACGTTCGGCGATTTCACCGTATATATGAATATGTACAGGCGAGAAGGATAGGGATTGACGAATAAAATATTTAGACGCAAGAAAGGCACAGATTGGTATTAATTCATTAAAATATTTATTTGTTGAAGAAAAAGGAAGTACATAAAACATTTTTATAAATGTGTTAAAATAATTTTTGATGTAAAAGTTGTGTTAATTGAAACAAAAACCATCAGTTGTGGAATTAGTGGACCTGTTACTGCGTAAGTCGCTTACAGGTACAACATCATTTTCAAGGCGTATCTGTTCCAAAATAACAGATCTAGTACGTTCATCCTTACTTGAAAAGATTTTGAGGAATCCCGATAATAATTTTCAATGATAACTTTTTTATTGCTGAACGATTTTTGGTGCCTGGAATACTGTTTTTTATTAGATCATTTAAAAAATTATTTGTGGAGAAATCCTCCAATTGATAGACAGAAATCCAGAGAAGATAGACTGTATCGAAACAAGAAAATACCATATCGAAGGCGGGTTAGGAGGGTATTAAATATTTAGGGGTACAGATAACATCGGATTTAGGCTGGAGGAACCACATCGACAACATCACAAAAAAGGCCTTAATGATCTCTCAAACCAACGCGAATGCTACCCATTAAAATCAATTGTCAAGCCTACACAGCAACTTTCACGTGAACACGTCCTGAACTGCAGCATTTTATTTACAAACGCCCAATGGATCACACAATGGACTATCCATTTTTGGCTATAGTCTTCATTTTAAACATATAAAGGTGTTCATTTTAAACATGTTATGTACTTTGGTCCGTTAAAACCTACTGTAACCATAAAAACTACAACAAAGAAACTAAGGAGTCTTCACCTAGCAAATGAAAAAGTCTTCACAAATAAGAAAATAACAAATTAATTAACTAGAAAACATAGGGAGTTCCCGCACAAGGCAGTTTAACTTACGATAACGCTAAATGTTTATGATTACGTAGACGTACGCTATTCGAATATAACGTTTACTTAAATTTCGTAGGTACTACATTTACGTTACGGCAAATTATAATGAAAGCTACCTAACCTTTTTTCTTCCTATAATAAATAGAGGAAGATTTAATACAAATAGCTGCGCTAGGTGATACTGATGTTAATGAAATGGAAGACGCAATTAGAATTGTATTGTTTGAAAATAAGCGACATCCTCGTTTTATTCGGGCAATACAATATGGAAGGTTCAGATTAGAGAACTTTTGAAATGAAGCAACTCGTTTATGTTTCCGATTTGCGCGGGAGGATATAGTGCGTCATTTGAGAGCATTAAGATTACCTAGAAAGATTGATCGGCATGTTGCAGATGTTGATTTGCAGTAATACTTGCAAGGAATTTAATTACATGTCTTGCTTTTAGACGTTACTGCACTATGCATTTGTCTTTGCTATTTAGCTTATCCAAACAGCCTCTCAGACCTGGAACCATAATTCAGATTTTCGGCCCAATATATATACGATATCGCTAAACAGTTATAAAACATATTTTTAACAATTTCAAGCACTTATTAATAAATCTAGAAAACCTATTTTGGTTGACCACAATAAATTTAAATAATACAGCCAAGTAATACTAAAATACTTATCTGATTTAGAAAAGTTTTAATTTCTATTTATTTTTATAGGCCATCGTGAATAGAAATTCCCCCTTAACAAATTGTTGGCGATTTATTGATGGTACAGCACGAGCTATATGTCGTCCTTTGCAATTTCAAGAAGAATTCTTTTCTGTTCACAAAAGAATGCACGGTGTAAAATACCAGTCACTTATAGCTCCAGATGGAATTATATTTAGTTTAATAGAGCCCTATGCAGGTCGACGTCACGATGCCGGGATTTTGCGTGATTCAAGATTATATGACCAATTAGAACGTAAATGCATATTTCCGGACAATGAAAAATGCAATTTATGGAGATTCAGCTTGTCCAGTGGTAACAAAGGCCCTTTGTTAGGAGTAAATAATAAGTAATTCAGGGACAACCGATATACAAAAGAGAATTCCGTATGCCGGAAAGTCTGTCTGTATATATATATATATATATCTTTTTAAGCCTAATTAATTTATAGATGTTTTGAATAAAAGGAGGCGGGACCC
>WYDF02000208.1:0-10596 GCA_009867245.2 Adranes taylori
GTGCAACGCCATTAATACTGCCTCATCAAGTATGTCAATTGATGTCCAAATCATCATTCCTCAAATTTATTTATTTTTCCATCGGTTCACCGTTAGAGTGGCTTCATTGGAAAACTTCTGTGAAGAAGATGGCGTTGAATACCAAAAACTGTTTGAAAGTTCGTTGGTTAGCTTTACTTCCGGCAATTGAAAGAGTTTTAAAATTGTATCTGCCATGAAAGTCATACTCTCTCGGCATCGACCCAAAAGTCTTATATTCGTTTTTCAATAATGAAATGAGTGAGATGTTGTTATTTATTTACGATCAAGCTGCAATTTTTTACAATTCTGTGGAAAAAAAATTGAAAAAGACGATATTTCTGCTGCTGAAGTTGCGCTCATTTTAAAAGATTTGGAAGAACAAATTGAAATCAGAAAAGACATACAGTTTCTTCCTCTTAAGGTTACCCAACTATTGAAAAATGCTAAAGAATCAAATAATGAAATTAAGAAAAAGTTTATGCAGGAAGTTGACAGATTCTACTGTAATTGCTTGGAACACGTAGAAGAATGGACTCAACATTTTAAAGTAGATGTATTCGCATGGTCATTACTTCAAGAAAGTGCTAAATGAAAACAAATTAGTGACACAATTTCTTATTTGAAAAATTTAATTCAAATAGAGATCGACGACAATGAATTATTCGATGAAGTTCACAGAGTGAATTCGTACTGTACAGAAGAAAAAAATTTCAGTATGGCATTTGAAAGCAATGGAAACAGATAAACGATGGGTTGAAATTTTTTCTCATTTTACAACCCGGCATATTCCATTTTTAAATATTTTAAAAATAGTCGAAGCAGCTTTTTTTTGCCAGATACAAATGCTTCAGTGAAGATGATATTTGGACTAAAGAAAAATCGCGATTATTAGTTAATTCATTGTCCATTTTAACAGTCAAATTTAATTTACGAAATGTAAACTGTACTGAATTTGCCGATATAATTGAAAAAGGTGAAGCAATCCTGAAAAAAATTCATTCAGCTGAAAAATATAAAAATTAAATAATATAAAATATGTGTAACATTTGAAATGTTATTTAAATAAGTATTTTATGGAAATTAAATAACTACATTATTTTTGTTTATTTGTCACTTGTTTATTTTTCATTTTTACGTAATGTACGCGTTTAGGAAAAAATATAAATGGTCAGTTTAATCAATACTATACATAAATATGTAGTAGTACACTGTATCTTTAAACAAACAAAAAAGTGCTGGTTTATTATTAATGTGTGCTTGTTGCTTTCTCATTAGGCACACAAATTCAATAGGTGTTCAAAGTACTAAATATATATAATGGCAATTACGATATGCAACATATATAGCGACAAGTAATCTATTTTACAATAATTAAATGGACCTCGCGTCTAAATTAATTTTTTCACTTTGACATAATGGCTTTAAATTGTTTAATGTCTCATTGGGTGTTTCTGTTACTGCGGCGTGAACTGCCTGTCATTCCTTTCCAATAGGCTTTCTTCCTCCCTTGAATCAATGTGTCCACTAATGTTAGTGCGTTTAAAATTGTCACAGGGACTAGTCGTTTGCTGTATTCTGTCCGAGAGTTGTTCCGTTATTAGTATTTTACCGTAATTACTGTATTTTTATAATTAGTGTTTTTACTGTTTAATACTGATGTCAAACATTTTGTTTTGGTCAAAATGTCTAGTAAAAGAAAAATATATTCCGTGAAAGAAAACATGCAATAATAAATAAAGTGAAGCAAGAACTGTCGAAAGCGAGTTTATCCCGGGAATTCGATTTCCCCGGAAGTAAAATTCGTGGGTGGGTAAAAGATGAAGAGAAAATGCGTGGTTTTGTAGGCAAACTTGACGATAGGGTAGGTTTAGAAAGAAAGAAGTTAAGACTAGCTGATGATAATAACGTGGACGAATGTTTGTACCGTTGGTTTATTACAAAACACAGTGAAGGTGTGCCGCTGCCTGGACCAATTCTTCAAGCTCAATCACTAAAATTCTACAAGGAACTTAATAGGAACAACGAATTTACAGCATCTACTGGTTGGCTTTCTCGATGGAAACTGAGGCACGGAATTGGCCAGGTCACCGTATCTGGGGAAACCAGTTCAAGTGATGCTGTAGCAGCAGGACAGTTTTCCGAAAGGTTTAGATAAATTAATTTCAAGCATATCAACATGAAAGCTCTGCCAATCAGTTATTATAACAGCAAAAATGCATGGATAACATGTGATATTTTCTCCAATTGGTTTTACAATGAATTTGTGCCAAATGTTAAACGTCACTTGAGGGCTTTGAAACTAGAAGAAAGAGTCCTTCTTCTAGTTGATAACTACCCTGCACATCTATCAGCTGAGAAACTAATATCGTCCGATGGAAAAATTAAGGTAATGTTCCTACCAATAAATACGACCGCATTAGTGCAGCGTCTGGGTCAGGAAATAATCAGAGCCTTCAAAGCACATTACCGCCGTGATTTGCTCAAGTCAATCGTCAACTCTGAATTGCTAGTGCAAGATTACTTGAAAACTTTGAATTTAAAAAATATGTCATATCTTGTCAAATTATCTCGGAATTCGTTAACACCTGAAACCATTAGCAATTTCTGGTCAGATTGTATTGCTAACAAAAGTGACAATTCAGACAATAGAGATAACGTTTTTAACAATGAAGACAGATGACAGAAATATTGAACAGTATACGTGAAGAAAACGAAAAGAAAATCAGAATAACAGATGAGGAAAGTGAGAGTGAATATACGGCCCAAGTGAATGAAATCACCACCGCCGAAGTTCTTGCTAGCATCAATAATGTTGTTACATGGTTGGACAAGCAGAACGACTGTGATCCCATAGATCTACTACGTTTACAAAACATTAAAAGTTATGTTATGAAAAGTGCCAATACAGTAGAACGTATTTAAATACTTAGTATTAAACTGATACACACAAATAACAAAGTACAAATGATTCAATAATTAAAATCTCCATATCGAAACAATTTAAAAACCAAATCATAATGAATTAAGACCCATTCACTTGTTTGTGTTAGGCCCCACGATACTTTAAATCACATAGGTTTTAATGTTTTCTTTTTATAATATGAGTTAATAGCGAGAAAGTAGCGTTATCATAGAAGTTAATACTCAATTAGTTCTATGTTATTTTATAGTTTAATCCGCAAGTTTTGACATTTTCATTTAACTTATATCTAACGTCATTTGTGTTGAAATATAAATTACTCTGGGCTGCTCATTCAAAGAAGATAAATTCCTCTTAAGCTAAACTTCATTATTCAAATTTTTTTAGAGAAATCTATTTACTTGAATCCTACTGGCTATAATGTGTTAGGCGGTTAAAAAGCAATAAAAACAAAATTATTTATTCTATAATATTCCGCATTAAAGAATGATCCGCAACAATAGCTCACACAAGATGGAAATACAAAATAAAATGTACCAAAAAGTCTTTGTACTATTTAGTCTTACCTGCAGGGACAAACAATAATCACAACCAGACGAAATTAGTCCAAGAGGGCCGGAACCCACCTAAAAGATTGGAATTAAACTTGATCATTATTTAAACACGAATCTAATATTTAAAATAGCAGAGCAGTTTAAAAACAATCTTCACTTTTCAAATGTGATATACATTTAATATGAAGTTGATAACATAATAACAATGGCTTTTCGCCATATGTCGGGAATAAGGAGCTAAGAAAAGGATCTGGAAATTATTTAGAGAATCGTAAGATAACCGCTTCCTACATAATGTAACTGAACAGCAAAAGATAGAACGCCTGTCATCTTTTATTTCCATGACTCACTATTTTTTAGCTTGTTTTAGCAAAATTCTATTCCACAGATCTAAACTCTTCTTCATGAAGCAATAGAATTTCAAGTGGCCATATTTAAGAAGATAATGTCTAAATCAAGTTTTAGTTAAAATAAAAGTTACGCCTTGTCTTATTAGCTTTTTAAATTGTAATAGTTTATGCGTTGGAGTTAACCAGTAATTAGGGGTAAACCCAAGATGGCTGGCTGGGCCGCTTGACTCAGCAAGTTATATAGGAATGCAGTAAGAAGGTTACCGCTTGACTCAGCTTCGCCAATTAAAACTCGCCGTGACGCACGGCTAGCGTCGACGCACGACAGTAAGTAGCGGGGCTGGTCAATTGTTTATCAGTTTAACTACGCTATGCGAGTTGAAATGTCACAATAAAGTGTTGGTGTTTTTGTAGCGGCTTGAGTAGTAGCAAACCGCTGATTCTACTCGTCCCTCCGAGATCTGCTCCTAAATCGCTCTAACATGGTACCCGTTCCGCGGAGCGGTATTTTTCGGTAGTTTTGTAACTAGTATTGTGTTTGACAGCTGTCATATGAAAAAGTAATATGGCGGACGACAGCGCATTTCCGGTCTGAGTTCTAAAACATGGTACAGAGACTTGATATATCGAACATTTGGCTGGAAATTTGAATTCTTTAAGGATTAATGGAATATTTTTTGGCTTTTGACACATGCTCTGCTCTGCTTCTGGGTCTGCGTTGGGGCTCTGGTCTGCTCCGGGGGCCACCGTGGGGGCGAACATGATGACTGTAAAGAAACTTTTGAGGTTATGTTGTTAAGTACTTTTGTAACTGGTATTTCTGCTAACTATTGACAGCAATTGCCGGTAATGTAGATTCCTTCATTTTACAGAGTTTTGCTGTATATTTTAAATTCAGCGGTAGATTGCGTTATGTTGTTGTTTTCGATAACATTTCATAAATCCAAGATGGCCGCCGGTCAAAAGCACGTGGAAAGTGCATGGAGGCTCCACTCCGTCCCAAATTTTACTAGATTTAGGTGTTTGCAGTGCAAAAGTTACTAGATTTAAACCGAAAAGTCGTACAAAATATTTCATAAAAATGACGTAATTTGACAGATTATTGACAGCTATCATTTGTGGTACGTATTTGCGTTTGATATACAATATGGCGGACGACAGATCATTTCCGTTGGCGCGAAATTTGTTTTTTTTTAATTTTCAATATTTGAATTTGAGAGACGTCATGACCTTGACTTGACTCGTTCTAAACGTAATCTTCTATCTTCTTCCTCGTTTGATATACGTTAGGGTTGTGCGACAGGGTTTTTTGCCCGCATTTTGAATTTTATGGGATGTACAGGGATGCCCAAAAATGTACAAGGAGGTTCAAAAATGTATAGAAATGTTCGGAAAATGTTTAATATAAAAATATTGAAATGTGGTTAGCAGCAAATCCAAATGATGACGTAATTTAGCACACAAAGCATTTATAGAAATGAAACACTTATGATATATTTTTTAACGAATCTAGGGACTTTTCGGTTTAAATCTAGTAACTTTTGCTCTGCAAACACGTAAATCTAGTAAAATTTCGGAAGGGGTGGAGCTTGCATGCACTTTCCACGTGCTTTTCAACCAGACCACATGCTTTTTTGTTTACGTTTGGTCCGGCGTCCATTTTGGATTTATAAAATGTTACCGAAAACAACAACATAGTGCAATCTACCGTTGAATTTAAAATATACAGCAAAACTCTAAAATGCAGGAAACTACATTACTGGCAATTGCTGCTAATACTTAGCAGAAATACCAATTACAAAAGTACCTAATAACATAACCTATGTTATCAGGTATTTTTGTTTAACATCCAACATGTTCCCACAAATGACGTGGTCACTACGGTGACCCTCGCACCAGACCCCGGAGCAGAGTAGAGCCCTCACCGCAGGCCCCAGAGCAGAGCAGAACATGTGTCAAAAGCCAAAAATTATACCATTAATCCTTAAAGAATTCAAAGTTCTCGCCAAATATTCGATAAATCAGGAGGCTCCATCTACTCGATGACGAATAAATCGATCGATGGTAGCAAACAGGTGGTCAAAACAAATCTTGATACATAAGTTGCCGATCTTAATAGATACGGAAAACAAATACATATTAAAAATTATTTGTCTCTTCGAATAAGTGGCTGTTAGCTCAATTGGAAGAGCAATCGACCGACAATTGAGAGGTACGGGTTCGAATCCCGGACGGGGTAAACATATTTTCGAGACACAAGTAATAAGAAATATTAATTTCATAATTTACTCTATTAAATTGCGTTTTAACATATGATGGGGCATTTAATTTAAATGACCCATCATATGTTATAGTCCTATATGAAGCTACAAACCAGATTTACAGAACATTTAGGGTTTCCTTCTCTATATAGAGACTGTTCCACCTCTGATTCAATTGTTAATAACTAGCCTTAGACAAAATTTATCTAGTTATGCTTTCCTCTAACATTTAGAGTTTTTAATTTCTAAGTTAAATATAAGCGTAAATATAAAGTTCCGAGAAACTTCCTTTTATAAAGTCGTGAAATTAATTTATCCAAATTTCCATAACGTTTTCTACAGCATCATTTAAAACATTAATAAAGTCACTTCTAACGGGTCCCAAATTGATAACTTCTGTCTGTATACTGTCATTTAATATTTTCCAATATAAACTAGATTTCTAAAAAAATGTAACTAGCGCCATCTAGCATGCATGTTAATTAAATTGGAATAAATTTGATATTTATTAAATTTGAACTAACCTATTAAGTTAGTTCAAATTAAAAAAATTACACTAGGATAAAATAAGTGTTTGTAACAAGGCAAAGTTGGTAACATTTTAATTCCAAGTTAATAATATTTTCAAGTTAGTAACAGTACAGACTTTAACTTGGTAAATTTTGTATATAATAAGCATTTTAACGACTTTAGTAATTAAAACTTTTGCCCGAAACTGTACTGCAAAAAGTTGTTGAAATATGGCCGATAGCCATTCCTAATGGGCCACCTCTTTAAAACATAATACAGAATTGGACACTTGTCAGAAACCACTGGCGTCTAAAACATGCTTATCACTCAAAACCTTGAAATCGACAATTTTCATGAGTTCTATATCTGTCATATGTATATGCACGATATAACGTTGAACGTAAATGGTAGATTGAATAAATTAAATGTCTCATTTGCAAGAAATAAGAGAGATTAATTACACTCCGTTTTTCATCTAATTAACTATATGCGTATATGTATAATACACGGACTGGAGTTTGTAATTAAATGAACAACCAACTCTATGTAGTGATAAACCAATTTTCTCAGCGCCAATTATGCTTTAAATTCGCTAAAACATATATTGGCATATGATAATGTATTCAAATAATGTACATTTAATGGTGTAGCATATATTGCACTTGGAATGTACTCTACGAGGCTTGTTACATTAAAAGCCATCAATTGTTTACATAAAATGTATTTAATTACTAGAGAGAGTCAAAATGAAATCCTACTTAACTAATTCCTGAAACATTCTTCTTGCATCCTCATTATTGTACTACATTTACATCTGGTAAAATATTTTGCGAAAATATTGTTTCATGAAATATATGTAATGATTAATGGTAATATCCTGTACTAAAATTTTATCTCGAATTAACAAGAGCTATTTAATTTTATTTCTATTAGGATCTAGAAAATAAGTTCTTGGTAAGAAAGTGTCGGGATGGTTTGATGTAAAGAAGGGTGTTAGGTAAGGATGTCCTCTGAGTGTTTGTTTATTTAATATATCTATTGTAACAAAGTTATTTATAAAATAAAATAAAAAATAATTCGGGACAGCCTATATAGAATAAGGTTCCGCGAAATGTTTGTCCGCATGTATTATTGCATGTATTAAATAAATAAATACTGATAAGACAGCCTTTTCCTATCCTATTTTTAAAATAAAGATGTCATAACAACTTGTTAAGATAAGTAAATTAATTGGGGAATTAATTACTGTAATAAACAAATAAGAAAGCGTTACTATATATTTTTTTCCGTTGTATTTAAATTAAAAGATTATTTAAAAACATTTTTATATTAATTACGTATCAATTATTTTGATTTATAAATCCAAACAAATATGATAATGAATTGTAACCGCTGTGCGCTATGAAATGATTTAGGTAGGAATTTTTGGAATGCATATACCGGCATATATGTTAGATAGAGAGAGAAATGATTCTTGTCCTTTTGTGTTAACGTACTTAAGCGGTATGAATATATATATTGTCGCTGATTGCAGGTACGAACCGAAATAATATTATATCTTTTAATTTATGTTTTCCGTGTATTAGGTATTGCTAATGATGTTATAATTTATTTATGTTTTAACTCTCGCGAGCACACTCTTTTCTATGGATACCCGTAGCAAGTTGCAATGTGATGTGTGACAACTTTCACACGTTCTGTGGCAAGCAGTTAGAGATACACATGGCTCTTGGCGTATAAATAGGCGCGCACACCGCATTTAAAATGAGATCCTGTTCTCATCTCGAGAAGAACAGACCAGCCAGCAGCATAAGCCAGCCACATGCACACCATCAAGGGATACCTGTGACTTTGTTTAGTAAGCGATATTATTTACCTTACACTGTTTCCATTGTTTCATTGATTAGCATTGCATGTGTTGATTAGCTTTCTTTGTTATATCGTATGATAGTCCATATGCATGCATTTGAATGATCTTATCCTTTCTTCCGACCTAACCTATTCCTATATAACTAGGGTGCATACTGCTAGCTAGTGCGCAGTAGAGTTAGTGGAAGTCACTTAGCAGCGGTCGTGTCAGTACGACGGTAACGACTTATAGTTTATCCTTTTCTTTCATTACCCGACTAGAGTGGATAGCTAGTACGTAGTACAGTTAGTGGTAGTCACTCAGCAGCGCTCGTGTCAGTGCGCAGTACGACACTACCGGATTACAGTCTATCCTTGTCTTTCATTACTCTACCGTTGTGTATATTACTAGCTAGTGCGTAGTACAGACAGTGGTATACACACAACACCGGCCACGTCAGTGCCCAGTACATGTGGTGTGCTTGAAATTACCGCCATTTTCACTGCTTTCCGTATTATTATTTTGTCACCGCATTTAAATTTTGCTTAATCAGCACCGCTAATATTTCGCTAAGCGGCGTTTTTTTATTATTAGTATTGCACTACCGTTTTGGTACGCGCCGTTTTGTTTTCATTATAATGTTTTTTTGTACCGTTTAATATAAGACCGCTTGAATACCACTTATTTCATTTAATATTCATTCATTTGATTTATTATAAATATTTATTTGGATATAAATATATACATATATTCTTTCTCCTTTCTCTAATTGTTTATTTTGTGTAGAAGAACATTACACGGTTTTGTTAAAACTTTAATGCTGTTTCACTTATTAGTATTACGTTCAGTTACCGCAAGATGTAGGACGCTCGGTTAATTTCCCACTGAGTATAGTTGTGCCCTCAGAAAGTCTCTGGGGACCGGATAACAACATCAGTTTGAACTGAGCTCTCTCAGACCGGGCGCCCGAGAAGATTCCTGAAGGCCGAATTATTCTAATATCTATTTGCGCCATTATTGTGACAAACGCTAAAACTCCCCATATGTATCTATAAGAGATAGTACGTCACAGTATGGCAGACCAGGAGGATGTATTAAGGAAAGGACGAACAGGAGGTGGGATTGTAGGAAAGGAAAATATATGAACTGGAGACGATAATAGAAGTGAAACAGATAATAAATAAATATATGTGTAAGAGGGGATATTAGAGATGAATGTTGAGAAAAGGAAAATAATGATGTGCAAGAAGGGAGGCCGTGATAGCAAATGGGATATTTTTAAGTTAGGCGGACACATAGAGAAAATAGAAATTTACAAATATCATTTAAGGGATGCATCATGTAAAGAGCATGCTAGAATGGTGACGAAAAAAAGCGAAAGTAGCTATGGAAAGGATGGGGCGTGTATGGAAATGAATATTTGGGAAATCTCTGAAAATGAGGACAAGGATACTAGATGTGTGTGTGACGAGTATAATGCTGTGTGGGCCGGAAGTTCGGGGTTATGCGAGAGGTTGAGATTGAGAAGATGCAACTAGGATGCTTGAAAAGAATAGTAGGACTAGAGCGGTCAACTTCGAGTGAGATAGTTTTTGATGAATTTGGCAGGTACAAATGTAGGGTGGGAGATTTCTAGAAAATGATGAATGTTGACAGAAACGTATTAATGGGTGAGGATGACAGACAGGTAAATAAAGTATATATGGCAGGTTAGTGAGTAAAGTAGAGTATAAGAATGAATGGTTTCGGACCAGAAAGAAAGCATATAAAAGAGTAGGATGGTCGATTGAGAAATGGTTTAAGAAGATGATGAATGCAGTGAGGGTTGCGGGTGAGGGAGAAGAGTTAGTGATGGATGTCGAGAGACAAGAAAGGTATGTAAAAATAAGAAATAACTGGTATAATAGTAGATATTAGTAAGTAAGAGGGGTTTAGGATAATGGAGAAGATTAGAAGAAGAGGATCGTATAGGATACTTGAGAAAATAATTACGCAGGAAGATTCACCAGAAAGGTTAAAGGAACACCCCGACAAAAATTCTTTAGGATGGCTGAATTAATGCAAAAACATTATTATTAACAACAACAACATACCAGTCTTGTGCACTCACACTGCATGAGATCATAGAAGT
>WYDF02000219.1:0-14166 GCA_009867245.2 Adranes taylori
GGGGTAAAAATGAACTTTTGTGGGGTAAAAATGAATTCTTCGCCATGGGATAATAATATGAAAGATGCTAAAAGGAGACGATTTCGTTTTTTTTTGCTCTTCCCAATGGGGTAATAATATGAAAGATGGTAAAAAGGAGGCGATTTCGTTTTTTTTTGTTTTTGCTCTTCGCAATGGGGTAATCATATGAAAGTTGGTAAAAAGAGGTGATCTCGTTTTTTTTGCTCTTCGCGATGTGGTAATATGAACTTACACAAAAATATTTTAAAATATATTTTGGGTAATGATTAAGAAAGTTCCCCGACCGCTGCGTTAATCGGATCATTAATAAAATATTTGTTTGCGTCATCTGTGACCAGTCGCTAAGGCTTCCCATTAGCATCGTCGCGAGTGGGTGATCGTCAGAAAATATTTCCATTTCCACATCCATCTTAATACGGAGGCTTTTGCCAATTTCCGATCATGGACTACTACGGATTAAAGACTTGCATTTTCCCAAATACAATTGGGAAATTATTCCCTGTGTGACTCAGTAGTCATAATCTCTTCTGTTTTCTAGGTTACCAACTTGTAATTATAATAGATTTACATGAAAAATTATTTTTTGAAACGAAATGCTTAATCATTGAATTAAATTAATAACTCAAATCTTTTATGCACTAATCTGAAGCTTCATATAAAATAACCTAACCCATATTAATAATCCAATGTATAAGCGCATTACAAAAATAAGTGGACGAAACCTTTTGCGCATTAATATGCAAAAATATTTAATAAGATAAAAAAAAGAATAATGTCACATAGTCCTAGCGCTCATATATGAGTATGTAGTTTTAACATTGAGTTTATTAACACATATGGTACTTACTAAAACAGAGCGCATATATACGTCACATGCGGGCATAATAAAGCACAGCTAACATAAATTTTGGATTTTCGCTTACATACAATTAAATTCAAGAAATTTGCATAAATTTTATAAATGCGTTTAGAATGCAGTACATAGATTTCCAAAGAATTGACCATAATTGACAATAGCGAATAAACACATTTAAACGAATATCAAATGGGAATTACGCTGCGATTTTATTAAATATGGTAATTTAAGTAATATAATAATTAATGTAAGTAATTGTATTAAACAGGATATTACAATTTTACATCGACAAATTGATAAGTATCCTCTATTTAGTAAACCTTGCGAACAAAAGAGATGATAACTTAAGCGGAATTTGAATGAGACTAAATTCATACTGACTTTAGTATCCATACACTTCCGAGCGCAGCAGGTCGTCAATAATATGTTCAATTTAGGCCGGGTGAATGTCTTGATATTGTATGGTGTATTCAAAATGCGTTTGTTATTAGATTAAATGTATTTCAAAGTATATTGTAAGATTAAAATCCAACAGTTTATTTAAAATCAATACAAACATAAGTTAAATTTTGCATATATTTCTTATGTAAGAATTCTTAAATCTAATTGCGTAATTATTTTGTAGAAATATTTTGTATATTTCTGACGTGTAGATTACCAAGTCAGAAATCTGTATACATTCATATATGGTCATCTAGAACACGTAAAAACAAAGTGACAAAAAATAAACTCTTCTTTGCACATATAATCCTATTTAATTCGGGCTCTTGCGGAATCTAGGATGTGTGTTTTTAAAGCTCGAGGATAATGGAAAGTCCAGGTGACTTGAATTATATGATATTTTATTTTTAACTTTATATATGCCTTTCGAAAAATTCGAATTAATATTTGAAGTTTTCACTTAAAATTTCAGAAAAATATGTAAATTTTCTGTACGTATGCTCCGCATATATACATACCTAATTTATGCGTCGGTATAATTAGAATGTTAAAAAGTTGTTGATATTAAATTAATGTTTAAAACAACATTTTCATGATATACGAAGACTATCCTATTAACTTTTATTTATAAAAAACTTTAGAATATTGATTCTTAAAATAATATTTTTTTATTATAGTACACTAATTAATTAATTAGAACTCTGGCGAATATAGCCTTGAAGCAAGCGGGTTGCTAACTCATTTTCTAAGGACATAGTGGCTTATCAAAGGACTGTTAAAACCTTAAAAAATTTGGCGAACCGAGAGGCAGGGCCAGTAATCAATTGTGTTCTAACAATAATCTGAGAAAAATTCTAAACAGTATTGAGACAAGATTTTAAACTTATATTGGATTTTTTCAATGTTAAATTGCTGAACGAAAAACAGAAACCAAGAAGTTAAAACAGGAGATTCATATCTTAAACCATCGCTTAGAAGATATCTAAAATAAGACAAGTATTCTATATTTGAGGAAGTTACCGATCATATGAAAATATCATACAACCTGAAGTTTTCAATGCAAGAGAATCGTCATCCAACTTTATTGAGGAGCGTGTATCACATGACCAAAATATTGTGAACGTCCAAGTTAGGACTGGGAAATATTATTCAAATATTTATTTATTAATGTTTCGTTAAGTTTCTTTAATTTCATTTAGATATATTATTTCCTTAAATTAAAAATGAAAATTAGCAAAAACAAAGCAATCATAATTATATGTGTTTAAATGCAAGTAATACCATTATTATTGACATTGTTTAAAAACAATTAAATGCAAAGTCCTGATAACTCAATGTCATGCTATAACCACATGTTTACATATGATGCAATGAAACACCGTCTACACTAATAACTTAATGTAAACAATGGTTGCACGCATAAGACCGTTCAACTGGTTCATTTCATTTCATTTACTTACCATTGACATTTATTATTGTAACCTTAGATTACAGTGTAAAAAGACTGGTTAGCTTTAAATAAACCCAGATTTACTAGTTAGTATTTGAGCAGTGTATTTTACTAAACATATATCAGTCTAACGAGTGCTCCACAAGAGTTAGATAACGTCCTAATTACAAGACAAGAAAATTGTGACTTACTATTGCCGTTTTGTTTATGGTCCTTGGAGGAAAATCCAGTACCTAAATTAAATCCAAAATAAGAGATTTAAATTTAGATACAAATATAATTTTCAAGTACCAAACGGTGCAAACATTTCTAACTAAATTAATTAATAAATAATTAATTTAACTAAGTAACTAGGGCTTTCAAGTATTAAACGATACGAAAGTTTCTAAATAAAATATATTAAAATAAAAAACTAATTTAACTAGACAAAGGGATCTTTCAAGTGCCTAAAAGTAGGAAAGCTTCAAATAAATTTAATTAAAATAGAAAATTTAATTAACTAAACAAATAGACCTTTCAAGTGCCTAACGGTACGAAAACTTCTAAATAAAATTATTTAAAATAAAGATTAATTTAACTAGACAGTGAGATATTTCAAGTGCCTAAATGTACGAAAGCTTCTTAGTAAATTTAATTTAGGTAAAAAATTAATTTAACTACACAAATAGATCTTTCAAGTCCCTAACGGTACGAAAGCTTCTAAATAAAATTAATTAAATAAAAAATTAATTTAAATTGACAAAGAGATCTTTCAAGTGCTTAAAGTACGAAAAGTTCTAAATACAATTATTTAAAATAAAAATTTATTTAACTAAATAAATAGATCTTTCAAGTGCCTGAAGGCACGAAAGCTTTTAAATAAAATAAATTAAAATATAAATTAATTTAACTAACCAAATAGATGATTCAAGTGCCTGGCGATACGAAAGAATCTAAATAAAATTAATTAAAATAAAGATTAATTTACCTACACAAAGTGATCTTTCAAGAGCCTAAAGGTACGCAAGCTTCTACATAAAATTAATTAAACTAAAAGATTAACTTAACTAGAGAAGGAGATATGTCAATTACCTAAAGGTACGAAAGCTTCCATATAAAATTAATTAAAATAAAAAATTTATTTAACTAGACAAAGAGACCTTCAAGTGCCTAAAGTACTAAAGCTTCTAAATAAAATTAATTAAAATAAAAAATTTATTTAACTAAACAAATAGATCATTAAAGTCTCTAACGGTGCGGGAGCTACTAAATAAAATTATTTAAAATAAAAAAAATATTTAAGTAGACATAAAGATGTTTCAAGTGCCTAAAAGTACGAAAGCTTCTAAATAAATAAATTAAAATAAAAAATTAATTTAACTAGACAAAAAGATATTTCAAATGCCTAAGCGTACGAAAGCTTTTAAATAAAATTAATTTCAATAAGAAATTTATTTAACTAAACAACTAGATCATTAAAGCCTCTAACCGTACGAGAGCTTCTAAGTAAAATTATTTAAAATAAAAAAAATATTTATGTAGACATAGAGATTACTTTTTTGAATATCGTTGTATTGGCCCCGTAAAATCTAATGTATAAAATTGTTGTAAACAGGTGACCAAAAATTGTTTATTTGATATCCATGGCCCGTCTAGGCAATTAAATTACTTTTTTGAATATCGTTGTATTGGCCCCGTAAAATATAATGTATAAAATTGTTGTAGACAGGTGACCAATAATTGTTGACCAAACAATGTGACCAAACAATTGTGAATGGTGACCAAACAATTTTTGGTCACCTGTCTACAACAATTTTATACATTAGACATAGAAATGTTTCAAATGCCTAAAAGTACGAAAGCTTCTAAATAAAATTAATTAAAATAAAAAATTTATTATCTACACAGATATATCTTTCAAATGCCTAACGGTACGTAAGCTTCTAAATAATATTAATTAAAATAAAAAATTAATTATTCTAAACAAATCGATCTTTCAAGTGCCTAACGGTACGAAAGCTTCTAAATAAAATTCATTGAAATAAAAATTTATTTAACTACACAAATAGTTCTTTCAATTGCCTAACGGTACGAAAGCTTCTAAATAAAATTAATTAAAATAAAAAATTTATTTAACTAAACAAATAGATCATTAAAGTGTCTAACGGTACGGGAGCTTCTAAATAAAATAATTAAAATAAAAAAATTTATTTATCTAAACAAATATGTCATTCTAGTGCCTAACAGTACGAGAACTTCTAAATAAAATTAATTAAAATAAAATATTAATTTACCTAGCCAAAGAGATCTTTCAGTTGCCTAACGATACGAAAGCATCTAAATAAATTAATTAAAATTAAAAATTAATTTAACTAGACAAAGAGATATTTCAAGAGTCTAAGCGTACGAAAGCTTTTAAATAAAATTAATTTCAATAAAAAATTTATTTAACTAAACAAATAGATCATTAAAGTATCTAACGGTACGGGAGCTTCTAAATAAAATTATTTAAAATAAAAAAAATATTTAAGTAGACATAAAGATGTTTCAAGTGCCTAAAAGTACGAAAGCTTCTAAATAAAATTAATTAAAATAAAAAAAAATTTATCTACACAAATAGATCTTTCAAGTGCCTAACGGTACGAAAGCTTCTAAATAAATAAATTGAAATAAAAAATTGAAGATGTTTCAAGTGCCTAAAAGTACGAAATCTTCCAAAATAAAATTATTAAAAAAAAATAAAAATATCTACACAAATAGATCTTTCAAGTGCCTAACGGTACGTAAGCTTCTAAATAAAATTAATTAAAATAATTCATTAATTTATCTAGACAAGGAGATATTTCAAGTGCCTAAACGTACGAAAGCTTCTAAATAAAATTAATTTAAAAGAAAAATTTATTTAACTAAACAAATAGATCATTAAAATGTCTAACGGTACGGGAGCTTCTAAATAAAATAAATTAAAATAAAAAAATTATTTAACGAAACAAATAGAAAATTATTTAAAATAAAAAAAATACTTAAGTAGACATAGAGATGTTTCAAGTGCCTAAAAGTACGAAAGCTTCTAAATAAAATTAATTTAAATAAAATATTTATTGACCTAGGTAAAGAGATCTTTCAGTTGCCTATCAGTACGAAAGCTTCTAAATAAATAAAATAAAATAAATAATTAATATAACTAGACAAAAAGATATTTCAAGTGCGTAAGCGTACTAAAGCATTTAAATAAAATTAATTTCAATAAGAAATTTATTTAACTAAACAAATAGATCATTTAAGCCTCTAGCCGTACGAGAGCTTCTAAATAAACTTATTTAAAATAAAAAAAATATTTAAGTAGACATAGAGATTATTTTTTTGAATATCGTTGTATTAGCCCCGTAAAATCTAATGTATAAAATTGTTGTAGACAGGTGACCAAAAATTGTTGACCAAACAATGTGACCAAATAATTGTGAATGGTGACCAAACAATTTTTGGTCACCTGTCTACAACAATTTTATACATTATATATAGAGATATTTCAAGTGCCTAAAAGTACGAAAGCTTCTAAATAAAATAAATTAAAATAAAAAATTTATTAACTACACAGATAGATCTTTCAAGTGCCTAACGGTACGTAAGCTTCTAAATAATATTTATTAAAATAAAAAATTAATTATTCTAAACAAATCGATCTTTCAAGTGCCTAACGGTACGAAAGTTTCTAAATAAATAAATTAAAATAAAAAATTAATTTATCTAGAAAAAGAGTTATTTCAAGTGCCTAAAGGTACGAAAGTTTCTAAATAAAATTCATTGAAATAAAAATTTATTTAACTACACAAATAGTTCTTTCAATTGCCTAACGGTACGAAAGCTTCTAAATAAAATTAATTAAAATAAAAAATTTATTTAACTAAACAAATAGATCATTAAAGTGTCTAACGGTACGGGAGCTTCTAAATAAAATTATTAAAATAAAAAAATTATTTAACTATACATAGTGACCTTTCAAGTGCCTAAAGGTACGAAAGCTTCTAAATAAAATTAATTAAAATAAAAATTTATTTAACTACACAAATAGTTCCTTCAAGTGCCTAACAGTACGCAAAGTGCTAAATAAAATGAATTAAAATAATTTATTGAACTAAACAAATTGTTCTAAAAGTACAAATGCTTCTAAATAAAATTTATCTAAAAAATTAATTTAAATCAAATAAAGAGGGCTTTTAGGACACGAAAGTTTCTAAAAATAATTAATTGAATTAAAAAAATTAAAAAAGCTTTCAATATTAATTGCAAACGAAAAGCGTTCAGTGCGAGAGGTATTTACATAAATCCACACTCGGTAAGTACATAAAAGTAATTCGAACTTGCGTATTCGACTTTTTATGAGATTTAGGAACTTGTGTAGCACAAGGAAGTACTGGCGCGACAAAGAAAAAAATTATTCCACACGATTAAGGGAAAAATAAAATGTCAACACACAGTATATCAACACAGAGTATACCCGCTGAGATAAATGGGATAATGTCTGTTAAACAAAAGATAACACTCCTTTCAAGTAAAAATGATAACACTCCTTTCAAGTATGAAAAAAGATTCAGAATGCTGCAAAACTTTAACGTATAGAACAAAAAAGAGGACTCAAACCGATGAGTTATTCAACAACATAATGAAGAATGATGGAAAATTAAAGCCTAGTGGAAAAAACAGGTCTGAATTCATGAAGTCAGTATGGGAAATTCACAATTAAATCACCGATTATCTGGAGACTTTAAGAACAGAACGACGCAAGAAGAATGGAAGATGTGAGAAAACACTGTAAAATGTTGAAAGCAAACAACAAATCTGAGATGTAGAAAAAAAGAAATAGAAAGAAAACTGGAGTCGCCTCAAGCTCAAGGTTATCTGGAAATGCAAAAACAAGAATTAGAAGAAATGTACAAGTAGAAGATATAAAAACTGGACCGCATTCTACGAAATGTTCAAATTTACAATAAAGGGAAGTAGTCTCGAGAATGTTGAAAAAATGAAGTATTTAATGACATACTTAGTAGGAGGACTAAAAAGAATAATCCAGCACCAACAAATAAATAATGGGAGTTATGAAAAATGTTTTAAAAACGAATACGTTGTACGAACAAAGCCTAGAAGAGCCAGACAAAATTTAAGCATTTAAGCAAGTTTCTTGGGAAAAAGTTTCCAGTTAGCATCAAGCATCAAAGTCCAATAATTCCAACGAATGGAACTTAAGGAAATGGAAATGTAGATCTGTGAAGGAAGCCATCAATCTCAGGAATGCTGAGAACTTAGTGCTATGTCTGTTGAGAATCGCAGAATCAAGCTATAAAAGAGAAGAATTCTCCCAAATATTCAGGGAAAAGGAAGATATTGGTGCCAACCACGCTGTAATATATTTGGAAGAGGGAATAATACACTACTTCACACACGGAGCAGTGAGTAGGAACAATCCGCAGGAATAACAAACCCTAAGAAGACATTTTAGAAGAAAATAACATACAGTGCAGCTTGCAAAAAACCAGACGTACCCACTACTAGACCAGATGTAGCCAACAGCCTGAAACTACAAACCATAAGAACTAGACGATATAGAGAACTTCAATTGCACGGTATCAATGGATCGTTACCATGCTGAATTGGATAATAACAGCTAAGGGGAATTTCAGCATTCGATATCCAAAAATAGATATCGGAGAAGATATAGGAGTAGCGCAAGTTACCAGAAATATCCTTAGGGATAGGGTGGAATATTCAGCATCCAGATACCTTACAGACAAAGCTACGATTAATCGAGTTGTCTAAGAATTCGAGGAGAGCTGTGACGAAGCTCAAGAGGTATTATCTGAAGCTCAACACCCTGAATTAAATTTACACCTAGAAGAATAATTACAGGATTTTGAGAACCTGAATTATTTACTGCAGTCCAGTAGAAGAAGAAGAGACATCTTAGGAGAAGTACTTACTTAATCATGTTATCAACCATTGCCGCAGTAAATAATGAGGAACAACAAATCGCGTCCAAACTATAAAGGTTTAGAGTCAAAGTGAACCAAGGATTAGTAACGACAAACCAAGTGCAACGTTACAATTGTTAAGTCAAAATGAATGAAGTAAATATTCATAGGCTAAATGCGCTTATGATAGCTGAACGTATGTCGAAGAATTGCAGAATCATTAAAAGGGATTAGCAGTAATCACTTACAAAAACAGGAACATTTATGACTGCGCATCACCAGCTATTATCCTCAAGAGAATAATAGAAGCTAACGCTGCACTACCGCCGCAAGTTAAAATTATGGACAAATTAATAGCATAAAGCAACATGCTTTGCATTGGAGACTCGACCACTGTGTATCATACTTTCCGACCACACTTTCCAGGAATTGATACGACAACATTCAACCTGAGGAGTATCACACCTACTCCTCTGAAAATCGGAAACAATCCTTACGCCATTGTGGACATCTTCAAATTAATGGTGAAAGTTCAGCAGAATTTGCAATTAACGCAAGCCAGCTGCACGATTTTTATGTTATCACTATCACTAGCACTTGTCTATGTAGTTCAGAATCAATTAAGAAAAAAGGAATAAATAATCACTGTGACATAGATGCACTACACAACAGTCCACTTCAGTCAAGATTTTATGGAAAGACGTATCAGTTAACAACGACAGGTTGGAGAGAAATGGTAAAGGTGAACTCATGGAGTACCAACGTACGCAAAGTCATTCCCGTCATATGTGGCGAACGAGAACAGCTAATGATTGATGACTCGAGAATCATTACAATACCGGATGGATGTCAGGCACATGCTCGACAGTTATTATAGGAGATGATCTCATGCACGTAAGACGCAAACAAGAAGCACTAAATCAAGGGATTCAACATTCAATCTGGCATCACTTGAAGTCACATGGGTCATTGTTAACCGTCGTATGGATCTGCCCTGGGTTATTGGTTGGAGGATTTTGTATCATAAATGGTTGGAGAATGCTGCAAAAGAAGCGATTGCGCCGTAGCATCACCATCATCAAGCGAAAACAAGTTACTCCTACGGCTCAGCAGTTTGAACTTCAACCGTTGAAATCTGACGAGGCAGTATGTCCAAGTTAAGACAGGGAAATGGAAATATTGTACAAATATTTATTTTATTTATGTTTAATTAATTAACTTTAATTTCATTTAGATTTATTACTTCCTTAAGTTAAATATGAAAATTAGCTAAATAAAGCAATCATAATTATGAATGTTTAAAAACAATTAAACGCAACGACCACCAGAGGCTTGATAATTTAATCTCATATATTACCATACGTATTACATATGGTGCACTGAAGTATTATTCATACCACTAATTTAATGTAAACAACTTAATGCGAACAGTACGCGTAAGACCGTATAATAGCTACATTTCATTTGGCTACTATTGACGTATGTTATTATAACCTTAGAATATAGTATACAAAGACTGATTCGATTTTAATACACCGAGATTTAATAGTTAGTATTTGAGCAGTGTGTATTACTAAACACATGTCGGTCTAACGGGTGCTCTACCGAAGTTAGATAAATTTCTAATTACATGCCTATAAAAGATTAACTTACTATTACACTCTTGCTTAATAAATGAAGTATTTATTTTAATTAACCTTGATGGAAATTTCGGAATGAAAATTAAAAATGTTGGTACCAAGCGAGATAATAAGGTTTGCCCTATCTGTATAAGGCTAAAGAAAACCTCATTTATTATTAATATTACAAAATAAAAACAAATTACTTGATTAGAATTGGAGCATTACCGCTGATCGCATATTAAGGCAGCAAAGAGAATACAAAGAAGCGAAATTTTTTTTAAAGAGTTATAACTACAGTATCAGCAAGTCGTCCATCCAATTTATCAAGGTACATCTAATAGTTATAAAACTAATTAAGGAAAACTAATAAATCCATTATAAATATTGTAGGGGGCGTGTCCAGGACAGTTAACTTGAATGGATTTACTCCCGCACCGTTGACAAAATGCCGACAGTAAATAGACACAATGCCGACAGAAAAGACTAAAAAACTGAGCATGGGAATAGGAAGTTCGTTACTTCTTATTACACCCGTTCGCGAACTACCACTAATTGATTCTCTGTAGGTTTTAAACCATCTAAAAACAAAAATTTTTTTATTGATAAACGAGACCCGAGTTGTAGTGCGCTGGCATACAAATTTGCCCACTTAAGCTATGTATATGATAGCTATGGTCTGGCTCCAACAAACGAGAAACAATGTATTTTATTGATGGACCAGATTTCAATTTGGCATATGATTTTGCCCACTGACAAAACTATTTGGTGTCAATCTTAGCGGTCTGTTTAATTCTCCTTTCTTTTTGCTTGCGCCTTCGGTAACAAAAATACTTAAAAGTGTAAGAAGAATCCACAAATTCGATACACATATATTTTACAGACGGTAGACGATGAATTTAGGGCAAAACATTCAATGCAGAACAAACAAATATATTTTCAAAATGCGGACGGCTTTAAAAAATATGACTTCACTCTAATATAACGTGTTATAATATAGTCATCTTGTGTGAAACGTGGCTTGCATCAGAGATAAATGACATTTTAGTGTATACATTGGACAGAAATAAATCGACGGGCATTAAATCGACAGGTATTCTGACAACAGTTAAGAAATGTTTCACTCGGCCATTATAAGTGTCAGTAATGCTTGAATAACTTTATATACTGTCACGTAATACTTGGTACTTGAAGGTGTGGAGAGGTCCAGGTTTTGTACGAACCTAACTTCCCCACAAAAATTTTCGGATCGGACGAAACGAAGCGATTTACTACGGAGAGACGTAGTCCGTAGTTTATCACAATGTTGATCGGTGGAGCACATGGCTTAAAGACCGGTACCAAGAGTTTAAATCGTTTTAAACACTCATTTTAACAGGTATAGTCAACTTAGACAATAAAATAAAAATTTGCTCTAACGACGATAACATCAATATGTCATAATAAAATAAATCAATGTTAATTACTCAAGAAAAATCGGCTCGTTTTAATTTCGAGAAAAATAAGTTCGACATAAAAATGGTAATAAAAATCAAGCGCCGCAAAGTTGTAAATAATCAGTAATAATAAGGCAATGTTACTCACATATGGCTCATGTCTTTTACTTAATCCTCACACAAAAAAAAACAATTTATCTATGAACTGGGTAGATAAAAAATTATTTTACTCCGTCTTTCCGTCTAATTTAATCATAATATTTTATACTTCTTAGTCCGGCTCAATACTTTTCATTTCTCTAATCAATCTATTTTCTAATTTTGATACAAGTTTAAATTATTTATTACCTTGTTATTTTAAATTTCACTTTCAACATATTTAATTTATTATTTCTAATACTGAATATTATATATTACTTCCGATACGATGACGAGCATAGATTCGCCTTCTAATTTCGTCTTCGACTCGCATATATTTATTTTGACTATTTTTATTTTGATTATAAATTAAAAGAGCTTTGCATTCTGCATAAGCTTTTATCAGTTTAACCCTACTAATCTTTCTCATAATTTCTATCTCCAACACTACGATTTCCTACTTCTACTAAGTTGCTAACGTCTAATGTATTCTTACCTAAGTACTTAAACCGCACTCTAATAATTACTATCAGACATAATGGATTCATATCCAATCAGATTTGATGTCCTTATTCACACTTATACAGCATGCTACTGTACGCTTCGAGTTACTATTGATTTGCTACCAATTCCACCTATTCTCGATGGTAACAGTGGCATACAGTACGTTGTGTTACCTATTGATTATTTACAGTCAGCGACGATTTGCTATCTATAATTTCTATAATTCACATCATCGACCTTGTTTTTACTGACATAAGAAGTTAAGCTACTTTTCGATTCTAATAGTAAAATTCTAACTCAACCGATGCAAGTTTCATATTCTCAATGTTTACATGTCATATTTTATTTCATGAAAAAGTTAAATGAAACTCTAAGTGTGAAATAGCATATGCAATTCTTCCAACTACTTCGTATAGCACACAAAATGCGCAAACCACTAAACATTTCAAAAAAGCTAGCCACCTTGAATAATTAAATGACACTTGAATGATAATTGTATAAAAGGTATATACAGCATAACTAAATTAAAGTAAAACGATGTCAACTCTCAGCATTACAATTCCTTTTCACATTAATCACTTCAAAGCTAAAACTGGGGTATCGTACATTCCGGCATTGAGTAGATTGCACAGTGTGATTTTTGCACAATATATGTAAGTGTCAGAACATTTTTTGTGCACTGATTTTAGTTCCATTCAAAAGATGGATGTCATAATTTTTCGTTTTTTGTCTTTTTATAAAAATAGATTGCTAATGGTGGATGTCTCTATAAGAGAGCTCATGGGATGGATGTCCAGTAGAGTTTCCGGGATTCCCGGGAAAACCGGGTATTAATATTTATGAATTAAAATAAATTTATTAACTTAAAAAAACAATTAAAATTCCTTTATTTTTCCATTAAAACAAAAAACTTAATTACTAATAGAAAAAAAAATTATTTATTAGAACAGTTTCTAAAATGAGTTCTGAGAGAAATTAGGGCATTAACCGAATTGTCGTTGAGTCGTGTTCTAATTTTGGTGACAAAAAGGCCAGTAGTCGAAAATACTCTATCACTTTCCACTGAGGTTGGTTTAATGCAAAGGAGAGCATCTAAGAACATTTTCAAATTTTTTGTTAATTTTCCACTTGCTTCAAATAAATTAAATTCTTTTAATATAGTTTCATATTTGGTATCTCCAGTATTTTGTTTTTTTGGTGCTCATATTGATAGCAGTTTCAAGCTTTCATTTCAAAATATTCGCTGGCATTTCTGCTTCTATATTGTTTTCTGTATCGGAAATGTCTTCAACGATATTAACTGTGTCTTCAATTATATCAACTGGAAATAGGCGGTGTAATAATTCTTTAGCTAATTTAAGCATTTCAGTTTTCGACGACATTTCAAAAAAATTATCATCATGTTTAGAATAAAATAAACTTGAATCATTTAGGTACTTTATCAATGAAATTAAAATTTTTGGTCTTCGAGTTTATCATGCGCAGTTTTAAATTTTGTAATAATTCTCTAGATATTGAATTATAATTATCTAACGAATTTAACGTTTCTATTAGAAACGATAAAATCCCTTCACTTTTTATTAAGTCCATATTACGTCGACATAATGCTTCGGATGCTAATTTTACTGGACGTAAACAAGTAATTAATGCACTTACTATTTGCTGATCCGCTGATCAGCGAACAGCTGATCTTCATTTTCAAGTAGATGTGTAGCATTAATTTCGCATAGACTTTTTTTAATCGGAATTCTAATTT
>WYDF02000230.1:0-14166 GCA_009867245.2 Adranes taylori
TCTTCTTGGATTTCTTCTTGGATAACTCTTCTTGGATAACCTCTTCTTGAAACCTCTTCTACAGCAATACCAAAAGGATTGCGAATCAGCTTTTTAGCAAGAACACTATTTCGATCTTATGCAGCGCAACCGATATTTTCACCGGGTAGTAGTGGTAATAATATGATCTTGTTAAAAGTTGCAAATTCTAGAAGTATAATTGTTGGCGATAACTCCATCAGTAGATTCATGTCAGAGATAGCAGCCTTTCTATTTAATTCAGATGTCTTCATGGCATTTGCACTAAAGTTGTGGACTACTAATTTTCTTTTGAAGTATTTTGTCGGAACTTTGGACTCTGGATACAAGAGAACTGATACATGCAAAAAAATTGTTATATCACGACTTATCGTTTGTTGTTCATCACGAGCTTCTTGCTTTCGTTAACGATGGATAGCAAACTAAGATACTCAAGTTTCGCATTTATCCTTTTTGGTGGCGAGTATGGAGAAATTCATTTCATCAAATATCTGATAGAAGGATGCAATTGAAAGATGCTTTACTTTATTTCCTAACACGATCCATCATTATACAACTCGTAGTCATCAGATTTTTTTTCCCAGATTATCTCCAAATAAAGCTTGGTAGATGATGCTCTGCAATAGTGGGGCTCAATTTTTGGGAGCTCGTTAAACAACTATTTCAATTTTTCTTTCTCTTTTGCTGTTATCTTCATTCGTTTTTCTGCCAAATAAGTTTCACCTTCCTCTCGCGTTTCCGTTTGTAAATTTTGTTTCTGTGTCTTCTCTAACAAAATGATGTTTCTTCCTTTTTGACTAAAAGTTTGCGCGTTCTCACTTACTTCTTCAGTCTTCTGAGAACAACAGCAATGAATCTTTACTGCTTTCATTTTTGTATCTTCAAAAATTCAATTATTTGAATCAGCAACATAACATGCCTCTTTGCTTTCTCATTTGCTTCCTGTCCTTCGTCATATTTTCTAGACCTAATGGTTGTAATTTAAACTACTTCTGTTACTTCTTTAGAAAATAATAATTATAAGACTGGAAGGTCACAATCGGTACTAATTTGTCTAACTTATTAGGTCACACAGGTTATTTGAGAAACAAGAAGTGTCACAACTTTTGTTTATTCTTTGTACTACGTTGCTTGCATCATCACTTTATATCTTATATTGTCACAAATCTTATCACAATAAGAACAAGTATCACAACTAATTATCACAAATGATTATATATCTTATGTTATCACAAATCATACTATTCTCATCAATAAGTGGATTGATCACTTTAAGAATGTCTAGAATGTGAGTTTTCTACATTTTGGCGAAACACCAAGAAATATATTAGAATCAACTAATGCGTACGTTTGGTTAATTTCTGGCAAGGCCTTCAAGCAATGATATGATGCGATTTTGTGTACTCTGAAATTTTGGTTTCTGAATTCACAATACTATCAAATATTGTTGTTTTCTTTGTAAAATTGGTACATTGTTCAATTTCTTTCTAATGAAGGTACATAACTTTACCTTCATTATACATAACTTTCTAATGAAGACGGCACAAGTCCATTTTTAATTCTAACAAATAAGTGGTAACTCCCACCATTGTACAACGTAAGTTCAGTGGATATTTAACGCCGTTAAATTTGTTAATTCGCAATTTACATTCAAAAAACAAAATAGTGTGAGTCCACATTTTAATTGAATTAAAACTAACTGTTCCAAAACTACATATATTGATTGAACATTTTAAGTGCCTACAGCCATGAGAACAGTAAATGCCTACTTGACAATTGTTTCGGGGAGACAATTACCCCTTCATCAGAACTGAAGAAATAGCTGCATTAAAGATAATTAACTGAGTAGAATAAGCGTACCTTGAGCATATTTTAATGTTTCTGCTGCATATTACAATATCTCACTGTCACTTTTTAGTTTTGAAAAAGTTTTGTTATATAGTAAATTAATTTCAACATTATTAAAAACATTTTTAACTAGTCGAACCTATTAAGATGTTAAAGTTTGTATTAGTTAAACTTTTTCATTTTGCACTTCGTAGCTGCCAAATTGACACCGTGTGAATACATTCTGAAATTGATAAAGGCGGAAATGAGTAATAAAATTGATTGTCAGTCTCTCTTTGGTTCATTGTTTGAAATAGTTGAATTTTTTTTCAAAAACGTTTGGGTAAAGCCATTGCATTGGCCCACTCAAGAAATGTTACAAGTCTATCTAGTTATAAAATAACTTCGATTATTGTCATTACAAAAGTTTGAATTAAAATTTGTAAGGAAACTATTGAAATATTGTCAGAAATTGGAATGTATTTTTGACAATATTGATAATATTTCAATAGTTTCTTTAAAAAATTTAATTTATACTTTTGTAATGACAATAATCGAAGTTATTTAATAACTAGAAGAGTTGTAAAATTTCTTCGGTGGAGCAATGCAATGGTTTAACCTAATTCTATTTTGAAAATTTTTAAACTATTTAAAACATTGAACTAAAGAGGGACTGTCAATTTTGGAGGGATGTCGTCTTTCACACGAAAGCAACTTACTCTAAGAGTAAATTAAAGCAAGTTGGAGATTTTTGTAGAAATTATATTATAGAATTTTTTTGTTTTCTGATAGGATTTGAATGGTGGCGATTTTCTAACCAGCACTGGTTCAAGTCGTGCTGAAAGTCCATTCATTAGTGATACGGAAGATCACCAACAGATGCCCCCATCTTCGATCCAACAACAAAGATTCCAGAGAACAATGAAAACCAAGAGTTTGAATCGTCGATTTAGGCGAAATGCGATTCATGTAAATAAACACGGCCGGATAGCGGGAACATCAAATATGAATAATCCTGATGATTATGAGGAATATGATCAAGAACAACGGCGTCAGCGGAATGATATTAGCGAATTTATTGATATGGATTATTGGAAAAGGTTCGTTTTACGCTTTTTATTGCCATATATCATTTCATCTACACTCTTGATTCATTAGGTAATTTATAATTAATAGATTATCAGTTGTGCCTGTTCCCTTTATAAATTCATTTTTCGTTTTTGACAACACCCTGTTCTCATTCAACCTTTTCTTCATTATTCTTCCAAAACTCAATGCAAAATGTTGTCAACAGTTTTGAAAAAAAATCTTTATTTATACATCTTGCACTTACTATCCCACTATCTATGAAATCTCGCACTTCAAAAAAAATTCCAGAGATTTCTCTTGGCTACTTAAGTAATGAATATTTTTTCCTAAAGTATTAATAGTTTCTAAGGTAAAACAGCCAGCCTTAGTGGCCTACATATCCATTGTTTCAAAAATAAAATTTTTTTTTTTACAGAATAAAAATCTGTTGCGGTCATATTTATCGTGGCCCGAATCAAGATCTCATTATCGATACGCGATTGGTGCATTTCTGCGATAATCTGCAAGGCACTTGTACGTTTCGGACGTACTTAAGAGAAGATCGATCATTAACGATGCGTACTCTTGTAAATAGTGCTAGTAATAGTATTATTAGCAACACTACCAGCAGCAGGAATGAGCTAATCAATCAAACCAATCAACAAATTTCAAGCTATAAATCGAGCAAAACTCTGATAAATAAATTGAAGAAACATGATCCTGTTGTCACAACGCCAATAGAATTAGCAGCGTCTACTGAATCGGTTGTTGTTGGTGATATTAATACAAAGTTATTAGGTAAGACTAATGATAATACGATCAGTTCGAGTGATAGCAGTTCGGATTCGGGTTATGACGATTCATCAAATCCTGAGGGTGGAGCTTCTTCAACATTAACATCATCGACAAATGATGGTGGTCTGAATGTTTTCGTTGATATTGTTGCACAATAATTTTGTTACTTCTTAAGTTATTTTGTTTCATTAATTATTGTGATCAATGATTGACAGTTGATTGATTCTCCAATTTTTATCTAAGGATTGACGAAAATATGAGTTTTATTTTAAACACTTCCTTGTTTTTAATTTTTGAGATGTAGATCTGAAGTGTATCTTCTATTCAGTGTAGGTATCTTTTTATTGATTCCTCAGTTATTCTTACTTTTTTTCTTCATTTGAACTTGTATTGATGAAAATGGTTACAAAGAACGATTAGTTGATGAATGAAAGACTTAACTTTTCTGAATGAAAAAGATGATTCTCAACCTTTTTTGGATAACGACACACTAAAAATATGGGAGAATTTTTGCGAAACACCACAATATTTTTAACTTATTTTGTTAAAAAGATTCCATTTTGTACATATTACTTCAGTGTGTTAGCTGTGCCTGCTTAAGAAAACACATTTCATCGGGGCTCCAAAGTTGACTAGTAAATCCACAACTCATCATCAATTCTGAGAAGTCTTTATTGCTTCTTGGACTTGATTTCAGTTAATGCCGAAAAGCCAAATTCACAGAACCAAGTTGATGAAAATATCAATAGACCTTTAACTGCTTTCAAACTGATTAAAGGATAAACCGTCATAATTGAGAGTCAGAATTCTTCCAAAGTAGTGTTCGTGAACGTTGTTTGATAGAATTTGACAGTTTGAAATTCAATCAGCTGCTCCTCCTCGGCGATGGTCCAATTGACTTCTTATTGAACACCCAAGCAAATTCGTTGATGTGATGAAAGTGATGGAAAATAATGTTGGAGAGACGTTTGAAGTTCACTGAGTGTTCAAAATTTCATTACCGATTTTCGTCTTTTGTTGAGATTCGTTGACAATTGGAAAGCAGTCGAATATTCATTTTGATATTTTGCCTTTCCACAGGGACAGTTTCTCATTCTAGAGATTCGTCCGACAAGGTTGAGTTGCAAAGCAAACAAAAAGGAACTTTAGAATCTTCAGATCCTTTTGCTTCGAAACCATATTCGATGTTTTCTTCTTTGAATTTCCCTTTGTTTCCTTGTCTTTCATTGTGAACTTTTTCTTTGTGAGTAGAAGATTTTACTAAAAACTTGTCCGTGGCTAAATTGAAAAGTATATTTCTTAAAAAAGCATCAAAAGTAGTATGCGAATTGATAATTCACTTACTTCAAAAACATTCTAAACTACAACCAACAAAACTTGAATGTTCAAAACAAAAATTCCTTTTAGAGTGCCGCTTAAAATTATTGTCAAAAAATCCGGCAAATTCAACTAACAAAAAACTCGTGACAAATTAAGACTAAACCAGCGACTTTTAGCCTAGGGACACGGCAACGTTAATGAAGTTCGTTTATCGTAATAAAAGAACTATGCGTCTATAGACACTATGCGTCATAACAAGAGACATACATATTGAACCAATTGAACAAAAAACTGGATATCCTGTGCAGCCAGAGTCGCCATTTTAAAACAACTAAATATTGTAAATATATCGATGAAAAGTGTCTATCTTTTATTATACTTATAGGATTGAAGTATAACAAAAGTTGAGCGTTGGAATCATTCATATTTGATGAAAAGTTTATTATAAAGAAAAATATGAAATTTCTTTTAAAGTATTTATTAAACTTCACAGAATATCATCTCATATTGTCGCGTATTTTTTGGTAGGTGAGATTCGTTCAGGTTTTGTACGAACCTAACGTTTCCATTAGATTTTGGGATCGGATGAAACGTGTCTGATTACAACGCAGGGATTTAGCTCGATGTTGACCGGTAGGGGTGTAGTTGATGGCTTAGAGATGGGTACCACCAGTGTATAGAATCTGAAGCACTATTTTTCATAGGAACAGGCATGCACAAATAAAAACATGAATAAGTTTAAGATTAGTACAGTAGAACTTCGATTAACCGTCACCGTTGGGACCGGGACTGTGACGATTAACCGAATAACACATTTATATTTACAACCATAGAGTATAAGAGTGGTACATGCTTACCTACAAATAATTGTTATGTACATATTTACTACATATATGTACTAATTTAATAATTCTCTTGTCAGATAATAAAGTTTATATGTTGAAATAATCACTCATCTTCTGTTTTTTCGAAGCTCGAGCTTTTTGTGCGGCAATGTTTCGTATTTTACGAGAGTCCTAGAGTTTTTGGTAGAGTCCTAATACAACATGTTTCCGCTTTAGTATCATAAATCAGAATAACTTAAATGAAGTAAATGTAAATAATTAAATGCGCAACAACAATTCATTTCAATAAAATGATTTATTCATTTCAATAAAATGAATAAATTAACAAAACATTTGCATGTGAGTACCCATCTCCAAATATGCACCAAAAATGCGCCTTCGGGTACAACACTCAACAAGAAATCTAGCTACTCGTACTTTTATATTCCCACTCGGGATGCTCTCCGACTTACTGCTTATATAAACTTTATACTAACTACTCCTATCTACTTCAGTACAATCTATTAACTGATTATTAATTTATTCACTACTTTCAAACTTCCGGTATCGCGTCGGCTACAGATTTTGCTTTTAGAGTTTTATATTCATTTTCGACTGACTATATGCTATATAGCCTCTTTTTACATTGTCCCATCGGTTTAATTACTTTCTCATCTATTCCTACCATAACTAATATCAATGGCCCTTGAGAGATTTCCCCTACTACTCGAGTCTATTAAAATTTCAATCCAAGCATCACTAAATTTTACTGATTCTTATATGGTAACATTCGTTTATAGATTTAAACTCTTGTTTCGGTACGTCACTTCTTATATGGGAAAACTTGAGTTTTAAGATGATAAACTAAGCGAACTTCATTTATATTGCCGTGTGTCACGACTATTTTTGTTGTCAATTGATCATATACGAACATTTTGTTTTACTTTATTTTATAATTTCAGAGTTCTTAAATATTTTTCCAAACTTTTCAACACACGAAGCTTTCTACTCTCGTGACGCAGGTTTAGAAACACTGCTTTACATATTGATTGTTAAAGAGTTATCGTTTTAATTCTCGTATTGATATCTTTTGCCTGCAATAGAACTCATATCAATTTCTGTTTGCTACCTACGTACTGGCATTAGAAAATTTAATTCGTATAACAAATCGTAATGTTTCTTCCACCGGTGTTGTGGAAATTTTAGATATTCTATGAAAAACGTTAAACTTTCCATAATCGTATATAAAATCTATTGATTATATGTTAAAGATTAGTAGCTTTCGCTTCTCGACCAACATTTGAGGTAACTTAAGCTATTGTGTTTAAGCTAGCTCCATCTTGAACGGTTCTTAGTGCAGATGTATTTATTTTGCAAAGCGACGATGTCTACGTCGGATACAATTATGTGTTAGGACTAATTCATTATGCGTATTAAGGTTAATTGTAATTCTGGCTCATGCAGTTATCCGCAAAATTACACATTCTGTCGTCTAGAGGAAAGTATTGAGGTGAGAAAATACGTAATTAGGCGAGAAAATTAGACGTAATTAGATCTTTTTCCTTCATGATACACGCAATTCATTTTTTCCCAATTTTTATAATCTGCATTTTGAAACTGTTGCCCGTTAATTAACTGAAAGTTAACGAATCGCCTGTGGTTTGTTTCAAATAATTTAAACTCCTCACTGATATAGTTTGAACAGAGACGTTCCATATTAAATCAATGGAAATAACACGCTCTATTCCTTTTGTTTTAGAGTTTTCGGCTATATCATTATAAAAGACAAGGACAGGAAACGTCAATCCTTACATAATATACTATACAATTTTATTCTTCTTAGTTAATTTTAGGTAAATCAATTTCAAAATGAAATTGTGAATTTTTGCAATGAATATTTATAATGAATATTTATATAAAACTCGTACCTTTAATATTTTTATAATCGCAGATTATTTAAGTGCATTTTATAAAAAAACTTTTTTGTTTTTTTTAAGTAGAAAAAATGTTTAAAAATTAACAGCAGCTTTTTGGAAGATTTAATTTTATTTATAACGTAAATAAAATGTTACCGACATTAATTATAAATATATTAGAGGTTTAATTTTTTATGTACAGTGTTTTGTGGCCGTGCTGCTAAAGCTTAATTTTTACGTGAAATATTTTATATAGCAAACCGGTCGCCAAGTGAAACACTAATAATAAATTAACTATATTTTTTAGTAATTTTTGTGGTTTAGTAATTAAATGAAAAACCCGTTAATCAGTTAACCTAAAAGTTAAAAAAATAATTTTACTACCTAATTTGATTGAAATTATAAACCTGATTTTTTTATAAAATTTGAGAAAAAACGGTGAGTCTATTAACTCTGATTTCATTTTGGCTCGTAATTTAGTACGAAAATTACCCGCGACTGAAAAAACTCTCACTCTGTTGAAGTTGGTTGAATTGATTCTAAAGCCTTATACAAATTTTCAACTGTTGGTGTTTTAATTTTTGTTGATTCAAGCATTTTCAATTCTTCCTTATAAAATATTTGTAAACGGAGTCTCTTTCTTCAGAAATTGATGAAATTATTTCCTGGATCTGCTAAGACAAGAATGTAGTTGTTGCAACTTCTGCTGTTTCCTCAATTTCTTCCTCAATCTCACCGTTGTTTGAAACATTAAATAACCTTTCAGCTAAAGAAGTTGCTAACGCATAGCTATAAGACTTTGTAGAATATAAAAGTTCTGAGGATTTGTCTGCTTGAGGAAAATAGCCGATATGTAAAAATTTGTATAATATTGTAATAGCTCTATTTCTTCTTTCTAAAATTCTGCTTTTCAAAAAATTATATATTTTTCCCCAATTCAGTATTGTTATGCTAAAATTTATGGAATAAAAATATTATTACATTTAATTCGGTTACCGCTAATTGTACAGGTTTTACATGGTAC
Organism: Adranes taylori; assembly: GCA_009867245.2. Taxonomy (NCBI): domain Eukaryota; kingdom Metazoa; phylum Arthropoda; class Insecta; order Coleoptera; family Staphylinidae; genus Adranes; species Adranes taylori. The sequence goes on from WYDF02000230.1 coordinate 8,793, forward strand.
AAATCATTCCATGCGATTTCGCTTAACGCTTTTTTATGCACTCTTTAATTCGAATTAATCTTTCCATCATTGGAATAAGGAAATTCCATCTAGTTTTACAGTTAGTAGCAGAAACAATGTTTTACCTTCTTTTCCCGCAACATATCATCGCAATATGCTATTCCGTACTGGTGATTTCCTGAAGTATTTAACTATCTTGCGCAAATTCTGTAGTATTTCCTTTATGTCGCTAACCAAGCTGAACTCATTCTCATTTTATGTAACATATTCTATGTTTAAGTTGAAATCATCTGTTAAAACACTGGAATAGTCTTCAGTTTCTTCATTCATACTCTCTTCATCTGAAGTTTCCTGCGATAAAATGTTATTTATTACATTTTTTATAAAAAGTAACCATTACAGCAAAATGAATGGCATATTTCAGGCCAAACTGCTTTTCAACACCATTTCACTATATTCTTCAGTGAACACCATTTCAGTAAATATTTTTTATAACACTGGTCTCCATCTAGAGTTGAAGCGAAAACATATCTCTTTAGCGTAATATCTATTCGCTTAAGTTTCGTTCAACTAATTCCTGAACTTGATACTCATCACAAGAAGCGTTTATTGGAATAAGACCTAATCTATAACTATTTTCTACTGTATGTAATGTTGCATTTAAATATCTTTGCCAATTGCAAGTAGTCCATTCGTCAGTTGTTATAGAAAAACGGATACCGGATGCAGTAAGTTTTCTTAAATTTTGTAAGATTACTGTTTTTTTATTCACCAATAAGTTCACTGCAATTACGGCTTCTGATAATGGTGTTTCTACCCTGGCTAGATCGAGGCTTCTACTCTAACCAGCTCCAATCCGCTACGATTATACAGAGAACAGCTGAGCTCATACAACTTATTAGTTGAGCAATAGCATCCTTTCGGATACAAAGGTTTAGTAGAAAAGGATGTGCACATAAATAAGAACAGCAACGTTAATCTCAACGTTAAATAATTAACAATTTATTCGAACAGTATCAATACTACATCCAAATTGCTAATTCTTATGATAGCTAAATAACCTGAATGTTAAAGGAATAAGTCTTTTAATCACAGGATTTTTAATAAGCAAGTTCATTATTGTCATCTTCTTAATGTTTTGACAGTATAAAATTAAATGTGCATACGTCATCAATAGTTCCAAAATACAAAATTCAACATTGATTCAATTAGTGTCCAAAGTTCTCCATAAGGAGATTACATTGCAAATTACATAAAAAATTGGCAACTTTTTAAAAATGTACTTACCTTGGAATTTCATGATTACCACATATACAAGAAACGATTAAGCGAACTCTACATAATCTCTTTTTAATATTACTACGAGCATGCCTTTTAAAAGATGATTTCTTTGTCCAAAATAGGCTTTTTCATAATATATAATTCATCTAATCAATTACAAGTAAATTCTGAGTTCTACTAACATTATTAAATAAATTGGCCAATGCAATCTTACATAAAAAATTTAAGTGACATAAACAATGATCTTTTAAAAAAATATTACTATTCATTAAATCATTGCATCTTGCATGAACTCTAACTTAAACGTTTTCTTAAATCTTTAAATGTAAGCTTATTAAACATTGCATAAAACGGATGAGAAAATCAAAAATTCACGGAATAGTAATTCAATTTGGGAAAAGGGCATGAAGTGCTAACAATAGAATATTCAACAAATAGTTAAATCAAAATTTAAATTCAAAATTAAAAGGTTACAAAATGAGATACTTAGGTCTCAATGTCTGCGGCGGAAGCACGCTGGCTCAAATATCCAGTTGATGTTCTTTCAAAGGCCATCGACTACCAAACCAGTACCTCAGTTCAATGTTTAGCGACCACGTGCAATTACCTCATTACGGATTTTACAGGTGGTTCCGGAATCTACTTGATGTTACTTCAATTAGTCGCAGACTTTCCAAGCTGCTTATTGCCTTACCTGCCCAAAGACACTAAACAGACGTGCTTCAGCTACCAGTATTCCACCGAAGTACCGGAATTCAGACAAACGCCGCCACTGGACCCACGACGAAAATTAATAACCCCGTCACTTATAAGTGAAAAATTGTTTGCTTAATGTAAAATATGTGAAACAATATACATATTAGAGTACGTGACAAAACCAGGAGGAACAGTGACAAGCGATATTTTTTTTCACACATGACAAGCGTTTGTTATGTGCAAGTAGTTTATTACAATTGTCACTTCACAGAGTTTACATGACGCGACGCCTACTTAATGCCATTGTGCTGGGGGCTTTAGATTTGTAAATGCATGAACAGTTTAAATATAGCTTAATGTCAACCGTAAAATAAAAGAATTGAATCGATCTCGTTGGTTACTTATGTGCAGCAATATGCAACGCCGTACAACCGCTGCGATTTGCATAATCAGAAGATCCAATACATCCCACTGATTTCCCAAAGCATCATAATGCAAACAAGTATCGCCATCTCTATCGCAGACGTTAAAATTTTCTCCGGGAGCTATAAACATATGGACATCGGCTAAATATCCTTGATGTGATGCAACTTGTAGCGCATTTTTACCTTCACTAGGTATGTCGCCTGGTTTCACAGTATTTGCACTATCTGTACCAGCATTACCTAAGGCGCTTGTCATTTAATTAAGTAAACGATACACACACACATTCTAACTGATCGGCTAAAGTCTGGATCGCGGGTTTAACATCTGATGGTAAATTAGTCGGCTGCGTTGGGTTGCAACGCATCTTTCATTATATCAATCCATTTTCCATGTCCTTTTTGTAACTGTTTAACCTTATCATCATTGTTTATTACTCTGTATCTCCGGGCGCAAAACCATTTACTGTGGTAAGAGTAGCTGCATTAAATGTCCAACGGTTCGAGCATCTTCGTATTGAACTCGAATATCACTTTTATCAGTAACACGACGCACTGTACCAATATTTCCAATAAATTCTTCCATTTTGGATTCCAACCACCTTGTTGCATAGCTTTTAATTGGCCCACTGAAACGCAAACTTGTCTTTATCTCCGACGTCGAAAGGATGAGGTCGTGCAATCCGAGAAACAACCTTGTCCAAATTTTTTCCTAAATCTGGTAAATGTTCGAGACAAGACGTGTCTCCGCTTTTAGGCTCCACACATTCGACATCGCAAATTTTATTGCTGTTAGAATTTATTGGAATATAATTTATATAAACTAAATTTAATTTAACACTTCACATTTTCGGTACGTCTCGGCGCTGTGCTTTAGACACACGTTGTAGGGCTTATTTTAGTTAAAGTAGAACTTTATAAATCGCATATTACTAAACTCTATGCCAACCTATCTTATGTACGAGAACTTTACTGCCATTCGAATGTATTACAATGTAATTTATAGACTAAGCTAACCTACTAGCAGCTAGATTATATTTAATTCAACCCTTTATTATTTCTGTATGTGGCAACATGACATTGAGTATGTAAGTAATATTTTCTTTTTTATGTTTGAAATGACTTCTACATAAACAAGAACTTGCTCATTACAAATGGAACTATAAGAAGTCGCAAGTATTCTTATCGCGATATTATATTACATAGTAGGGATTGCTATAAACTGCACTCTAGTCCAACTCTAGTATGAAGTCTTAGTACGGACGCGCCCCAAATTAAAATTTCCGATCTATTACATAGAGATTCGCGGCATTTAAATTGGGGTAAACAAATCTCTCATCTTTGTTTCATGTTTAGTTGGCTTTCTAAATAAACTACTTGTAGATTTTGATCACGTTTTATAATTGTTTTGTGCAAAATCCTGCATGATTTATAGATTTTTGGGATGTATGTAGTACACTTTTTCTTTATATATTATATTTATTTGGAGAATTTTAATTATATATCAAGTTGGATTCTTATATATTTATTAGTAAATCAATATAATTTTGTCTACATTTTAAATTTATATAAAGTTGTGATGGTTTTTGAATGTTTCTCCGTTTTTGAGTATCTCTGCTTTAGCAGCACGTAAAAGTAATTTTGGTTTTTAAAAATTTTGATAGTATATTTTTCCTTGTTGAAAAGGTATATTATTCGTCGTTTAATAATATTTGTTAGCCATCTGAGGTCTAATTATAAATTATGAATGAGAAAACAAGTATTAATTCTTTAAATTGATGTTATTTAATATTGTTTTAAAAATACAAAAAATATATATTTATAATCAAAATCAGTTAATTTCATTTTGATTACAAATATTTTATTCGAAATACTCAATATATATTGTATACAATGGTACAAATTGTATATAAGTGAAAAGATTTTATTAATATATTTAAATTATAGTCTATAATTATTTGTTTAACTTAAAAGAAATGTCAAAGACAATTTTTTTATATAAAATCGAAAAACATCAATGTCAAAAGTCATTTCTTTATTTTAAACGTTACAATATACGTGTAGAAATAAAGATTATTTAATTATAAATAAATTATATAATTATCATGTAGTTTAGTAGATTATCATATTGTGTAGCTTTTTCTAAAAAAAAATGTTTTAATGAATTCCTAGTTACACAATATCCAGATACATTTTTTGTTATTTTTCCAATGATGGTTCCATATGAATTTAATTTCAGTTGATAAAAGTAGAAATACCAATCACATTTTTTAGGTATACGGTCCGTGTCATGACACAAATTACGAATATAAAATTCAAAAAATACAAAACTGCTGTATAAGATATGTGTATGGGCTGCCGTAAATTTGATCATGTAAGCCAAAAAGAAAGGGATGCTAACTGGTCCACAATGAAAGTGGTACGAATTCATCATGAACTGATTTTGTACTACAAAATAATGCTAAATAAGTCTCCAGCAATTTTATTCAATAAAGACAAGATGCTATAGACATGATGTCAACAATCTAGAAAATTTGTTTTAAAGGCACCATCGAAAATTATTACACCATACAAATATTGATGCCTGTACATAGGGCATCAATATTTCGGCGATCATATTACTATAATACTGCCAAAAAGTGGAACTCTTTACCAAATAGCTTTAAAACCCTATCTCTCTTTAGAGGGCGTACTTTGGATTATTTTAGAGAGACTTACGAGAGATAAATGTAAATGTTAATCTATGATTCTGTGACCTCGGGTCGGTTGTTTTTTGTATAAGGCTTCTCTCTGTTTCCTCTTGTCTGCATCTTCACGCACTGTATGCACGCGCGCACTAAGTCAATTTTTAATTTAACCATAATTTTAATTTTAAATAAATTTATAATTTAAGATTTTGGTAACTCAATACGTCTAATGCAATATTCTTTCCGGTAGTTTTGGGTTTAGTTGAAAAACAGTAATGTACTTGTACT
>WYDF02000241.1:0-27573 GCA_009867245.2 Adranes taylori
TGACACAAAACAGAAAGATGATCGCTGCTTATTTACATTTTTGTACAAATGAAAAGAATTAAATGAAATTACACCATTTTAGTAAATGACGTTAGAACAGCACTATCTAGTAGAACGCAATTTGAATGTGGCCACTCGCTTGCTCGCGAGCTTGTGGCCACCTCATTTTCTGATTGAAGATGTAAAGAATTAAAGATTAGGTGATGATCATGATAATATGAGAGCAAAAGATTCAGCCCAAAGATTTAAAAATGTTGTTTGTATGTATGTGATTCGATGTATAATTCTGTTGCCAATTGTCTTAATTTAATTTTAAAATAAAATAAAACAAGCGGTTTTGTTGATGGCGCTTACTTGAATGCCAAACAGATTCAACAGTGATATTTTCAACACTGCAAGAATTTGTTGGCCACCTAATGAACAATTCTGCTAGTTAAAATGTGCGAAATGCTCAATCAACATCGACCAGGATAAGGCCCAAATTGCATCTGATTGATGGCAGCTTGGGAGTGCCCTTTTATCTTAAATTAGCGACTTTTGCTCATCATTACAGTTCTTACAGTTAACGGTGGCGTTTGAAGTACACCTTGCGCGAAATTTCTGCAAAAATTTTTAGAATGTGTCAAATGGCTACCAATCAAAAGAGTTCTTTCAAACGTTACGAATTTTAAAGAACAATATCACATTGCAACCCCGTCGAAATTCTATGTTATGATAACTTGTACACCAATGAGAAAAAGGCAAACGAAGAATTGTCAAAGAGTTACCTTGTCAGTTTTAAACAACCAATAGCACAAAGATGAAGCGTGTTGATGTATAAATATATGTATGAAAATTTCTCTCCCCATCTTAATGAAATAACATTCTTCCGTTTGAATATAGATGAGTGAGTGAGTGGGTCCTCAATTCCCTGTTCCATTTCGTACAAAATGATGCTTTTTCCTAGTAAGTAATATCCTCCCGTGACTAGTTTTCGTTGTCAGTATGTATTTATGAGAAATAGTTAGCTGTTTTCGCGATCCGCGAATAAGGGAGCGCTAAGCATCTTGACGTTCCCACTCATGAATTTTCAAATTTATGTGGAAATTCTTACTTTAGTCATTTCCATACGGTGGAAATTTATTGATGATAAAAGTATGTATTTTCTCTCATTATTGAATTAATTTTGATTGATCGAGTGATACTGAACTAAAAGATTACACTAGTGATCAGAGATTTTGTTGACTTGGATCTGTCACTGTTTTTAACTAACTTCTGGCATCTGAATCCAAAAATAACTGCAGATTTTGTCTATCACGTCAAATATTTAGATACAGGATATCTCTTTGTCTTAAAGGTCATAAAAAATACACATACAAATGTAAATACGAGAGATATATTAAAGAGATTTGTTAAGGATACAAAGGAAAATTAAAAAAAAATTACCATAAAGAGAAACATACACATTAAGGCAAAAAAATCGATATTCTGGATATTCTCGCCTGATGCTTCAACAAGAGTCAGGGGTCATATGACCAAGATTTTGTTGGTCATATGACCTTCAACAAGATGGCTATGATGAAGATGCAATTTGTTGCTCATGTTGCAAGCAAGCATTCGGACAATATTCTTGAATGCCAACCAAGCATTCTTTTCAAGATATGTCATTGTTGCGATGAAATGTTGATCTTGAACGAGCTGTCTTACCTGTGGGCTGACAAACGCACAGGCATTTATCTTGTCAAACGATAGGCTTGGAAATGCCAAAATGAGATATTTGAAACAGTCTTCCTTAGTCGAGAACGCTTTAAGAAGTTGCTTCATTAGACCCAGTTTTATATGGAAATATAATATTCTTTCTATAGAAAATTGGGTGATGTAGAATATTTGGGTCACCAGTATTTTCTCCAACCATTGATCACTCAACCAACCTATTCTTCGTATTATACTTCGTTTCTTTCCCTTACTAATCCCATTTACCGACTTTTGTCCCTTTTCTTCCATCATTCCAGCTTTTCAAGTAAACTATATTTATAGTTCTCTCACATTCATGAAGCAACCTGTTACTTTCCTTTCATATTTAGCTAGTTTTGCAAAAACATCATTCCAACATTTGAACTGCCTGCATTTCTTTCTCTTTACTTCTTTAATAATATCTAATGATTGAAAGGAGTTTATTATCCCTAATAATATAAGCACACAATTGTACGTGTGTAAAAATTCATATGAAAAATTTTCAAATTGACCTGCCAGCCAAGGATGGTGTATTGAGTGGCGTGTTGGTTTTCATTAACGAATGCAATGATAGGAGATGAAAGCGGTCAAAAGGGGTGAGATGAAAGCAGAAAATATTGATGACCACCTATAGCAAAATGCGCATCTATCCTTCCATTCAATTTTTTCAGCCAATTTGAACACACTAAACGTCAATTTGTAGTTTTCCAACTAATTTACTCACTTATCAAATAGTTGTACTTCTTAAAAGAAATAGTTGGATCTGTACTATCAACAATTGGATCTCGCGATCGTTCAAAATCGTTCAGAATTTGCCAATAGGATAGGAGCTGAGTTCCATCAGTACAATTCCAGGTTGCGTACGGTGTCATTGAATCACCGCAAACTCTGGGAACTTGGTTGGAAGGTTATGATGCATCTTCTTTATAGTCTGGACGTGGCACCAAGCGTTGATCATCTATGTTTAACATTGCAATACTTCCTTTGTAATGAGAAAGAATTCCTCAAGAGTTTGAAATTCGTTGAGCGTAGTTGTTTGCTAATACAAGTCAGCGTTTTTATGAAAAAATCATCATGAAATTACCATTAAAATGGGGATGAATTGTGCAATGAATAAAATGGAGGTAAATGGGGATGAAGGGAGTGAACAAAACTGTGCATATTTGACTATTTGACTCAAATCGAAAGATTGTAACTATGTTAAATAGTGAAAAAGTGTGTGAATTTGTAATGCTTGTTCAACTTGTTGGTTCGATGAAAGCAGTTAAAATTTGTTCTACCGTACCTTGTGGTACTAAGTACTGGTAATACAGGAGTAACATTGCTTGAAAACTAAATTATAAAACTGGTCTTACTACAAATAATCTGTTCATACATTGTGTCCCCGGATGAAGTTGACAAGAGAAAAAAAATTTATTATTGATTTTACGACAAAAAGTCATTCTTTACAAAATATTCTGCTTGTTAACTATATAAGTTTACCATCAGAAAATCTAAGATTAAATGAGCAGAAGGTCCATAAATTAAGATAACATGAAAATGCTTCAAGATAAAAGAATAATTTATTGCATTTTAGAGTTTATTACTAACAGAAAACTTTCCGAGATGGTGTTATCCTCAATTTATTGTAAATAATCATAATTTAAACTTGTCGATCAATGATTGTTGTGTTGTCTATACTATTGAACTGACAAACCTCATTAAGTGTTGATTTTTGAATTTAGTTATTTGCAATTGGTGTTACAAAATCTTAACCATTGGAGAACGTATTTATTTGGCTAAACGTTATTGTTTATGGTACTAGAAACGTATCTTATCGATATTATATAGACATGTTTCATAAAAAATTCCCAAACACTACGTCATCGCGCGAAGCACTCCAGGAACTTGTAAATAAATTTTTACTGCATCTGTATTGACTGTTAAAAAATCCAAGAAGAAATAAAACGAAGACGATGCGGCTACACTTTTGGCATTAGATTCAGTGATAGCAAAACGTAAAGTCAAAGTTGTCTTTACGGAAACGATCACATAGACTGAATAGTAGTAAACTCATTTACGAAGAATTTATAGAGAAATCAAAGTTCGACCCTTTAAACCAAATTTCCTACATATAGTAGTAAATGGAGATGATGAGAAGCGTTTGGATTTTTGTTCATGGGATGGTGAGAATTACATTGTAAGTTTTCACAGAATGATCTGTTCTATTAATGAAGCAACCGCTTCAAAGCTACGTCATTCAAAACAAAGTTCGTCGCGTTCCAGGATGACACTGTTCTAAAAGATTATCCTTGTATGCAAAAATGCATGCTATTTATTTATGCTATTTGTTATTACGAACATATCTTATTACGAACATATGAAATTTAATAACCTTAAGGAAAATAGGTATGTTACTTACCTAGTGGATATTAAATATTTTAACTACTACAATCTTCAATTACATTGTACAAGATGATTGCTTTTTATTACTTGTACGATATTTCAATTATTGTACTAGAGGATTTCTTTATTTGAAGAGGGTTTCATTATTACTGGACGCTTAATTTGCTCAATAACATACAACTACATAAAATTTTAAAATACAAAGATGTTGCTTTGAACGTAAATGTATTTACTATGAAATATAGATATATGGATTTACAGAAAATAGTCGATTATCAGGACTAATTGGGATCGGGGATAGTTCGGATAAATGAAAATCGGGATAATGAAACACTGATGTGTTAAATATGTCAATACATACATACTTACGAATGTTGCTACACGCTATTGACGAGTTATATTTTTATATATAGTATAATATTTAATTATATAATATAATATTTTTAGCATAAAAATGAATAACGAAACGTAAAAAATATTAAGGATTAAAGTAAAATTAGGATTAACCAAAGTTTCTGTTATGTAGCTGCAATTGTTAGTCTTTCCTTAGCTAGCTTTGTGCCTAACACTGTTTCATTTTTAGTTGATTTAGTAAGCATTTTATAATTTAACCCCGTTCCGTCTATATTGTAGAATAGAGGCATAAATAATTAGTACACCAAGAAGATAAGGAAACAGGTCTCCCGAAGCCTTAATCCAGCCATAAATAAATGTTATTACTTTCACGCCAAATTTATCCCCACCCATGTTCCACCCACAAATTCCACCCACAAATTCCCACCCACAAATTCCACAATAAACACTTCACTTCCTTGTAGCATGTACTTAAAAGATTTTAAAGTTATGTATCCACCCACCATTATAATTGTGTCTAGGTTCTATTGGTTGTTTATCTTACAAATCAGAATTTAACAACAGTTCTATTATGGTGCCGTTGTTTAGAAAATATATTACAATGTTTTTGGAAAAATTGTCGATTGGGTATTATAATCGATGTATAACGATAACAAGTTTTTATATCAGCATCATTTATAATTATATATCACTATTTATAAATATCTCATGCACATGCAACATGTGCTGTAAAATCATGTTTTTTTTAATTGATGAATTTATTGGTAACTTCCAATACGTTAATTAGACACGAATAAAGCAAAGTACCTACATGTAAAGCATGTAAATAAAGCGTTGTTGAAGTAATACTACATAACAGAAAATTGGATGATCGGATAATTGGCGATTCGGATAATCGTCATTCCGATTACTGACTTCCTACTGTATCCCAAAGTATAGACACCGAAGTTCTTATCCTCCTGATAATACGTTCTATTTGAAAGCAAATTATAAATTAGTTTCATTGAATACGTTTTAGATATATGTGGGGAAACAGGAACCGTGGTACGCATCATCCAGATATTCCCAGCGATCTGAAAGCAATAAGAAATAACTTTGGAATTGATATTTGAGAATGTAGCAATCGTATTTTGGATCCTTTGTTAACATCAAAAATAAATTAAAATACTACACTTATAACATGGTGAAATATGTGATGCTTTCGGAAGTATTATCCAGATAAGCTGAATGAACAAACAACCTCTAATTTAAGTAAATATTTGTTGTTAACATAATAAATATGTGTAGAACTTGTTAATAACAAAAATGAACGCCTAAGGTTTGTGCGCGGGCACGGAAATTCGGAGATTTAACAAGTACCAGATTGATGATTATGAATGTACATATTACAAATGTTTTTTTATATGGAGGGGTAGTGTGATGAGGGGGGGCGGGGGTTGAGAGAAAGGAATAAAATTGGAATAGTGATTGTTGGTGTGCTGAAAAGGATACAAGGAGTTCGATGGTAGAAGTAATGAGGAACAAATGCAGGCAGTTCAAATGTTGGAATGATGTTTTTGCAAAACTAGTTAAATAAGAAAGGAAAGTAACAGGGTATGAATGTGAGAGAACTATAAAGATAGTTTACTGGAAAAGCTGGTATGATGCAAGAAAAGGGACAAAAGTCGGTAAATGGGATTAATAGGATAGGGAAAGAAACGAAGTACAATACGAAAGAATAGGTTGGTTGAGTCATCAATGGTTGGAGAAAATATGTGGTGAGATTGAGGGTATAAATGAGGTTCAAATGAGAATGAATGATTTAGAAATACAAGAAAGGGTGTTGAGGTTCTTGAGTAGTTGATACAATAGGAGATAATAAATAGGGAGCGTGAACCTTTTGGTTGCTCAAGACGAATTTATAAACAGAAACAAGTGATAGAAGATGATCTGCCTATGAGGTTAATAACACATTGCTCTTCTTACTAACAGTACCTTCCAAAAAAAAAAACACTGGACGGAAGCAAATCGGTAGGCCCGAACGCTGCTGCCGACTTATTAAACTTACCGTTGACCGGTTCTACTCCCCTTAACCTCAGGGTATTCAGACGCCACTTTAACATGCCTCAGAATACTTGTCGTGGGCTCCATGACCACATACGTGCGTGCTTTCACGCAATTAAATAGTGTATGCTCGACACCATCACCTGCGCATGCGCATATTTCGCACTCAGCTGATTCAAACTTCTGAATTCTGTGAAGATATGATACAAAGCACCCGTGTCTTGTGAATGCCTGGATAATCCAGAAATCCAATCACTCCATGTTTCTTTTCAATCCAGCCTTCCTGGCTGGTTTCTGTTTCCTGTTTCCTTTCAATTCCTTTCAATTTTAAATAGTTGTTGCTATTAGTTTTAACAACGTTCGTCACCTTCAGATATTCATCGGAGATTCCCTCGCAGCGACCTGTCGAACATTGTTAGAAATGGATCTATACGCCAATGCGACTCCACTTAAGCCCAGCCCTCGTACTTTGATTAAAATTTGCCAGACGCTGCTCAGTTGCACGGCCTTCACCCATGCCCATGCGTGTACAGTACCACGGAATTTTCGGTCACACAGATTAACTTTTTAGGGCTTCTTTCGGGCTCCCAATGCGCAGAAATAGTCTAGATAATTTGCTTTCCTTATCCGCCGCCGTTATATGAACTTTACATTACCATTCCAGATTACGCGTAGATACTTGACTTGACTAGGGAATTTTACTCAAGCTCTATGAGCACATGCTCTATGAAAGCTCTATGACCACATTTGGCTCTGAGAACTTTCTACTACCAGTCAGCGTAATCGCTTTCGTTTTTTGGCGGACTTCGTACACCACATCGCACATCACATACCAAATAGCGGGACCCAGGAGGAATTCGAACCTTGACGAAATCCGCGATGGTATACGGAAGCTATACCTGGGTACACAGAAAATAACCGCAACATAGAAGCAAAAAAGGATAACTGCTAGATTTAGGTGTGGTAGTGGGTAGAGGGGAAATAACTTTTGGGTATAAAGGGAAAACAGAATGTGGCGGATATGTCTTGTATGTAAGGAAAAGTGGGCAAGTGAGAAAAGGGAATATTTGGCAACTGATTGTGCGGGAATAAAATAGAGTGAGGAAGATTGTAGAGTAGTAATAAATGTAAGATTTTGTTTACGGGGAGATATTGAGGGAAGGTGCATTATGACGAAAATAATAAAGGAGACAAAAAGAATGAGTTTTAAGGAAGGATATATAGAAGGATGGAATCTGGATTTTAAACTATTATCGCTATTCAAAAAGTTATTTTTCTGTTACTCTATTCCTGTTTGTTTTTGTTGTATTTAATATTAAGTTTGATAGTAAGAGTGATGTGAACATTATGCCAATAAAGGTTTATTGCAATAAAATTAACAATATATGAACCGCTATCTCTTGGAATCTACGTATGTGATGAATCTGGATTCTCCAGGCAATACCGTGTTTAACCAGTTAAATTAGTCTTGAAATGAAGAAATAAAGAATACTGGAACACTCTTTCCCGAACCAATAATTTTTTCGAATAATTTAATCCCTCTTATTTGAATTTTTAAATAAATAACTAAATATGTAACATTTGGAAACATCTAATATTTTAATAAAAATATATTTACTACGTAGTTATTATTAAAATATTTGTTTCGCATAGATTTGCTAATATATCGTAGTATGCGGATCAAAAGTCAGCGCTGCACACAAATATGTAACAATACAAATGAATAATCTCTGATAAAATTTTATATATCTAGGTACATTCGAAATTAGGCACTGAATAATTTATATTACTAAAGTTACAACCTGCCAAATTAAAATATATATGCAATTTTCGCACGCAATAAAACAAAATTTTTTATTTGAATGACATATTTGAATTATATTGACAAAAGTGTAAAACCTTGTAAATAATCTCAAATCATCTGCTGCTTGGTTTGGCGGCTATCTTGGATTTAAAATTATTAAAATTGGGTGATTTCCCATAAATTTGTTCTCTAAAAACCGTTAGAAATCTAAATTGAAATGATATTTTTTTAGGAGACGTGACATTAACATTTATGGACGGGGCTTTTGACCTAGACCATGTGTTATATTGTTTACAAACAACTCGACTACGTGTTTTCTTGTTTTCAAGCAACTTTACCAAATAGGTTTTTGTTACATTTTGGCCGGCGGCCATCTAGAATTGCGCAACTTTTAGCTAATATTACACAATATCTAACCTGTATTGCGTCAGATTTTGAAAGATAACCTTAAATTTTCAGTTGATTGGCCTGGCGGTAATTTTGTATTGACAATTTTGGTAGGAAGTGGAGGTTCTATGTTGGGAGGTAGAAATGAAATGTGGAATGGCCTGCCATTGCTCTATTCTGATGACTTCATCATGATAAACAGCCTGTTCGAAAGCAGCATTGATGACATGCACGAATCAGAATGCAGGAGGGATGGGCTTGACTACTGACCTGTTGATAATCGTCGTTGAGCCGGGCAAAATAATCTAACACCTTCTACTACCCGCAACGTAAAGAGAAACGTTTTCCAACATAAAGAGATATTTTGCTAACATTTGAGAAATTAATTTCTATAAATGAAACAAAAATATTTCTGTTAAGTAGGCTGAAATGTCCATTGAATTTAGTCTCTTATTTAACAATTTATTTATATGGAATTTGTAAATAGTTCAATTCACAAATGTTTTTTTGAAACTATATGTATGAATTATGAAAAACTCGTTATAAAAACCTTGTATGCACATTTTTTTTTCTTTGTAAACTAAGCTACTGCATACATCATGTACATATGTAAATAAATACCATTGAATGAATTTACATATATGCAGTATAAATAATTCAAAACGCGCCTGAATGAATTTCTATATTATAATAATAGAATTTTATTCGAAAATTTGCATATTTAAATTATCTATAACTACATTGTGCTATATCAGAAAATTGTTATGATTCTGTATTTTAATTATTATAATCAAATGTATAGTTTTCAAAAGTATTAGGAATAAAACTACTATTGTCGTCTTATATTTTCGTGAGACTAGGGAAGTAGGACATTATATTTGTAAACACTTTATTCCATTAGAACAGATTAAACAAATATCTTAATTGAATTCCATTTTAATTCAATATAATTTTACAATAATTAGCATGCATTCCAAAGTGTATTCAAGAAAACTTTAAAAACTTTATAATAAAATCTATATGGGGGGGGGGGGGCTAAAAGGGCATTCAAAAATATCCCTCGCGCGCCAGCTCAGTTTAACGTGAAACCGCACGCTGGAATTCATGATGTACTTCCGGTCCTCAGTCACTTACTGAGAGCTTGGGTAGACTCAGTTGGTTTGTAAACCAGAGATTCACGTTCTTGCTGGCTATCTGTAATGAACTTAATGCTATTAAGTGAAACAGCTTTAAAGTTTTAATAAAACCATCCATTATTCTTCTAGACAAAGATAGAAAAAACTATTAATGCAAAATAAAAATTTCAATAATATGAATGAGTAATATACTGCATAAATGTCAAATTATAAATATTAAACCAAATCAATGATGAAATTATAGCGGCAATTATCACTAACACCTCGGAATCCGTTCATTATAGTGTTGCTAAATGACTAATACTAGCATAGGCCAGAGCCAAACAGCCACGTAACGGCTCGGAATCCGTCCAAGTTACAGATATACTCCAATACTGCCCAGTCTAGTGAACGGATGCTAATGAACTTCAATAACACCTCGGAATACTTTGGTGTTGTCAAGTGGCTAATTATAGCGTACACCGTAGCTGAGCACCTATACAACGCCTCCAAATCCGTCGACGTTTCTCGTGCATAACAACGATATAAGCCAACTACACTCTAGTCAGACACACTTTGTCAGGCTAATTGTGAAGGAATCACTATGTAACTTCTTAGAGTCCGTCGACGTTACTATACGTGAATAGGAAACAGGAAGCGAAAAGGCCTGAAGCTATTCAAACACACATGCAATATATTAAACAATATATGCTATACAATGTCGCTTACCAAAAGCGCCTAACTATTGCTGATGTCACGGGAGACTAACAGTGGATCGCTGCTGGTGTGGCTGGTGGTTGGCTACCCTCTCTGTACGACTGGCTCGAATTGGCCGAAGTCAGCAACTAACTTTATATGTTTAAAAATCTCGCTTTTATAGACGAGGACCCTCGTTCATCTTTTAGTGCCCACCATGGGACATATGGAAGCCGGTACACCTTATATTGTTTAGAAATTTAAAAATGGGGCCATATAAATTTAAACATAGCGGCATATTTGTACGGAGAAGCGAGCCAACGATATCAGCAGCAATATTATGTACAGATACACCTTCATACGTGCATACCTTAAGCAATCTATTCACGGGCAAGCGTCTTCTATCTCTCTCTATGATCCATAGACTCGTATATGGGACCAAATATTTCCCACTTCTATTTATGAAATTTGTACTTATACCATACTAGACAGTATATTTTAATTTAACAGCGGTAATATATTTATTTACATTTCTAATAAGGAAAAATAATTCCTATTTAATATAGATGCGTTTAATTAATGTTATTTATCTTTGAACGGACAACGCATTTCAAAACTATCTAATAATGTTTACTTACCCCTAAACTCAAGATAATATATTATCAGTTGTACGAACAGCAGTCCAACATTCTCTATTTGGGGTTACAAAATCGCAGCGTTCATTTTGTTTATTTCATATTTTAAGAGATTTTATGTTTATAGTAACAGTCAACTGTTACACCAAAAATATACCTTTTCATTTATATTGAAATTTTTTAATTTTTTTCTTACTAATACAAAAAATTATATTTTTACCCGAGGGCAATAATGATCGCATCTAAGTTTTCCATACACTCTGAAATGTGAGCTCATTTGGACCAGTTTATTCAAATTGGAACCATTTTCATCCATTTTTTCTAAACACTTTTACATCATTCCTGTGTACGAATTATTTGGCTATCATTTGAGATCAATCCTGTGCCTCTAACTCAATTAGATGTTTACTACTTGGGGCACCACGGACAACTTCTTATTCATTATTGCGGAAAAGAAGATTCAGCCGTTCCAGAAGAAAAATACTTTTTATATATTATTACTTTTGTAAATTATTATTTTGTAACATATTTTAAGAAATAAAAACGAAAGCATTTTGAATTCAAAATGTGACTCAATTTGTTAAGGTCAATGAATTAATTCAGTTTGAAAAACTATATGTGCAATCTATATAATTAGAAAAATATCTTAATCATAGAAACACACGCTTTTTAAAAGCTTTATCTATAAAGTATATTTCAGTCATTTATCTGCAACACTTCTGAAAATTATGATATTTTTTTGCAATTTAATTTGTGTTATCTGTAAAAAAAGAACATTTTAACGATTCAATTATTTCAGAGCTGCTGGAATAAATCGCACTAAAAATAAATGTATAATCATCACGAAACAAATTTATTTATTATATCTGAATCTCTCCTATTTATGACAGTAAACTATTTTACGCCCACTACTTGTCTTGCAACGGTTTGAGTTTGAAACAATTTATAATAATGTTAAAGTTAAAAAAGAAATTTTCAATTCTTGTTTAATTACTAAATAAGTCTTTAATCTGTAATATATTTTTTGCAATTAAAAATGACATTTTATATGAAGAATAAAAAAGTTGGTATGTGCACCGCCATATCTGTATTCATATCTCAACTGTATAAAATGTAAAACATTTAACAATTGCATAAAATGGGCAAATTTAAACTCCATAATGCTATACTACTGATTAAATTCAGTCTACTTCTTAGTTATCTCATAAATATCAGCGCTTTTCACGTCGTATGTTGTGAAAAAGCTCATTAGATATAGTCTTTATATAAGTGCCAAACGCCAACAGTAGACCCGGTGAACACATGACTTGTGACGCAACTGACATAAAAAAAAGTCGGCAGACATATCAAAATCTTGAGATCCAAGTAAATACGATGACAGAAGTTGCCTTATATCTCCTGTAAAAGTCAACCAATTTGCGTAATTTGAAGAACGAAATGTAAGTGAAAGAATAAGAAATGGTATATATATATATATATATATATATATATATAGGTAGGTTCAAATAACATCTTCATATTTGATGAAACATAATTAAAAACTCAATTACTTGATGATAGAATTACATCTTTGGTTTGACATGCAACAATAAAATAGCTTTAAGGAACTGTTTTACAGATTTTTGTGGTCAAATTTATATCGAAAATTGTTTTTAATTAAAAGTTACTTTATTGTCAAGCTATATAATGCATAATCAAAGTTTTGCACCAATTTCCACAAAACGATGTTGAAAATCATTGATTATCAAAACCCTATTTCTTTAAGCTTGGATGTAAAGTAGACATTTGTATGGATAAAAATTAAAGATTAAAGACTCAAAGACCGTTCTTAAATTCCTGCCAAAATGATTTTACGCACTATGCATGATTTTTGTAAATAAAAGTGGGAATATTTTCCAGAATGAACATGCACGTCAAAAGATGGTGCTGATGTAGTTCTAAAACCAGGCCGAAATTATATATATACGATTTTCTTTAAGAGTTATCACTGAAAATGTGAACATATTTTTTTTGCAACATATAGATGAATTTCTTCGCCTGTAATGATATAGGAAAGGAATCAAAAATATACCTTTTCATTTATATTGAAATTTTTTAATTTTTTTCTTACTAATACAAAAAATTATATTTTTACCCAAGGGCAATAATGATCGCATCTAAGTTTTCCATACACTCTGAAATGTGAGCTCATTTGGACCAGTTTATTCAAATTTGGAACCATTTTCATCCATTTTTTCTAAACACTTTTACATCATTCCTGTGTACGAATTATTTGGCTATCATTTGAGATCAATCCTGTGCCTCTAACTCAATTAGATGTCAACGTCCGCCCATTTTTGCATGTAATTTCCATAAGGTAAAACTTTGACATTTATTTTTTGTCAAATCTATGGATTTGTCGAAATTTAAATTATATTGGCATTTTTCTTCAATTAATTACAAATCTTGTGGTGAAAACGACATTTTTCTTGATTTTATAGAAAACTGACAGTTTCACAATAATTTATTTCCGAAAATTCATAGCCTTTTGGAAAATGCTATTTTTGAAGAAATTGTCGATATAAATCTTGTAGAGAATTTCATTTTCTTTCAAATTCCGGATAGCTTATATTTTGAACCTTGTCAGGTAATCAATCATCTTCTCGAAAATAGAACCTTTCGAAAATTTCTTTAAAAAGAAATAAAAAATTTGCTCATCAAATTTGACAAGTTAGAGGTATAAGAATCGTTTGACATTAAACACACTTCCCTCAATCCTATCACCTCTTTGATCTTTATATAAATTGCGCCTCACATCGGACAATGTATATATGAACGTGAAATTATGCAATTAGAAGTGAGTGACTCAATTAATTCGTGGTGGATATAATTCGCTAATGTGTATAGTATGTTGTCGGATATTAAATGTATTCGGTCAGCAGTTAGCATTAAGAAATAACCAACATTTATATTTAAAACAGCGCACAGTATAATCTACGTGGAGAGGGTATTATGCCTTTATAATTCCATGGGATTAGTTTAACTAATTAAAATGTTCAGCATAGCATTTGTATGAAAAAACATTTTTCTTGTTTTGACGTGTATAAACTGCTTTGTTTTTGCCTCTCTATGTGTAAATTTACATTAAGTTATTAAAGTTTTTGCAAGAATAGCATCTCCTATATTTAGATTTAATAGAATTTGTGCAATTTAATGAAATATAGATTTATTAAGAAAATTAGGGTTACAAATATTTTAAGAACTTATAGTTTTTAAAAACCTTATTTGCACTAAATATAATATAATGAAAGTTTTCACAAATTTTTTCTTATATATGTATATATGAAGCGATATTATTCATGTACAGGTTAATTAATAATGGTCTGTAAAATAGAGCATAACCTTATATGGTATTTTAACTAAAAAACTAATATACATATTACAGAAACAATTACTTATGTATGTGTATTATTCGAGACTAATTAATAAATTAATCTAACAATAACATATGCAACTTCAAATAAAATTAATTATTTTATATCTTCGATGTTTTCTCTGTTCCTATTTTCAGCGTTTGTTACAGTTGACTCTATGTCTTTGAGTGCTATGCACTAGATTTAAAGACAAAATAGGGTGCACGCCCCGTCTAATGAGTCAGCCAGTTCCCTAAAATGCGAAAAGTTTCTGTTTTGTCGTGTACTTTTGGGTTTGCTATGTCAGATGTAATGGTGAATTGATCTTTATCGTCAAAAAAGTTTCTCGGCTAGCTTTTCAATGGCTTCTGATCCTGCTTCAGCGTCTAGATGCTTTAAGTATGTACATCTTGGTATATCTAGTAATATGCTTTGTGCTTTATTTTACACTGTTTCTAACATTTCTTTTTGCGACTCGCTTGCTATGCAACATATGTCGTTGTTGGTCTTACACAAGCATTGTAGATCCTGATTTAGGGTTTTATAGACTGTAAAAAAGCGACTGGGGCTTCGTAATAATTAAATTAATAAAATTTCTCGATCATAGGAGTACGGGATTACATAGGAGTACGGGATTTTGTCTATGCTATTATGTAAATATACTAGGAACGCCAGATATAATGATTGATGTAAGTGCTTGCTCGTCGCTATTTGCTGTGTGGCTGACTGCTCACCCGGCAATCTGTGGAAACCATATGTCAAGGGAACGATGTGTAACTAGCGCTCGCCATCACATAGACCAAAATCAGATTGACATTTTAGGACTTATAACTAGCCGTGAAATTATTGAAATAATTTAGTCCCTGACTTAGAAATACGAACATCAGTACACTGCAACCGAGCACAGATGCAGCAACAGAAAGAGGAACCAACAGCGACAACAGAAACATATGCTGCAGTATTTATCGTACAGGACAGCGGGTTTGGTAAGCGATTTTGTACATCATATAGCGCTTTATCGGGTGCATGCATTTAGAATATTGTAGCGAGTAAATTAGTCATCGTGTAATGTAGATCACACTGTATTTTGTTTTAAAAAATATAGAATTGAGAATTATTAAATAAATTTGAAAGATATTTATGCTATAAGGAAATAGTTTATTAGTGTTACTAAATGTGCTTCAATTAGGCACGCTTTATTGAAAAATCATAATGTAAATATTAATACTCACTTATAGGTGAAATGTTATTTATGAATTTAGCAAACTACAATGATGAAAGGGTATACAAAAAGAGGTGACACAATATAGTAGCCGAGTAAAATGTAAACAATGGTGATAGTTAAATTTGGCTTAGGCAATAAAAAGTTGTTACATCAGCAGATTTGTTTTGTGTAGAAATTAATAAATCAATATAGGTAATTAGGCCACTGACGCGTAGAAGCGGATTTTACTGCTACGAGCGATAGTTCTACGTGAAGCCGGTTGGAAAGCGAGAGCCGCGGGGCCGCCAGATTTGGTACGGTGGTTGGTCAAAAGTGTAGACGTGGCACCATACGAGATTAGCATAGATTAGCAATGGGCAGTTAAGCCTTTAGTAGAAGGGGGATAATATAAAGAGTTATACGCGTGAGCTGACAGGGGCTTCTTGATTGTGCGACTTAGTAGAATTACTATTGAGAGATTAGTTGAGCTCGAGTAGAAGTTCTAGGCCAGTTAGTTACGTAAATTTAGAGTATTGTTAAGTCGAGTTACGGGTTAGAATTAGTTAATAGAGTTAGGCTAGATTATTATATAGGAGTTCTATTTAGAATAGAGTCGGGAGTTTAAGGCTATAGAAGCTACAGACCATGAGTAATTTAATGTGAGTATCTTGTATCTTATTATTTGTTAGAAAATTGCATACTGAGCTAGCTTAACTTTATTTATATTGGTGTTCGATGAGCTTTAATAATTTATCTGTGTTTGTATAATCGAGGATCATCTATTTAACGTTACTGTTGATTTATTTCATATATTCTACTAACGTTTAAGTTTGACCGGTACTTAGAGTGATTGCCGCCTTAGAGACAGTCGATGTGTTTATTTTGCTTAATTATTTTAATATATGGGAATTACTTATAAAATTACTCTTTTATTTGCTTGCACCTCACATAAGTTTGAATAGCACTTAAGTAGAGAATAATTAGAAATATTTTGAAAAGGTACCTCGATAATCCATCAGCTTACTACGCCCCTTAGTGGTACCTGGTACGATAAATACGATCGATGCCTACCTTCGTAGGTCCATAACATGTGAAAGATTATTTAATTATTTAATAGAGTACGATCCCAAACCGTGGGCTAGAGTCGGGTGCGGGCTTGTAGAGCTTACCCGTCACTACCTCTTGATTTAGGTGGTGTGCCGGATAGGATTACACTAGGTAACCCAAAATCGCACGTGACAATATCTTTACGTTCTCTTTTCACCTTATCTCCAACATATCTCGTACTCCATTAGTGTATAAAACTAGTCTACGCATAACCCAGATTGGTTTTAAGCATTTAATAAACGTAGTATCTACGCAGGTGTAACCAAGTTTAAATGTGAAATGACATGATTGTGTAATGACAAGGTGTAATGATAGCTTAGAGTGTTTTCTTTCCGCATTATCACTAGAGTATATATTGCTAATCTACGCACAACCGAGATTAGTATTAGTCATTCAGTTACCATTGAAGCCACGCATTTCCCGAGGTGTTATAGGGGCTAGTATTTTCTAGTATTCGTTCTCTGTCCACTATCAGTACCATTCTATTCTGCTAAGCTCCATTTCCACGCTGCATTATTCACCTCCTGTATATTCTTTTGACATTGATAATTACGTTAATGTTATTATCGCATACTTGCACTGCTTTACATGCACCGCGTGTACATAACGCTTTGTGTCCTCGGCGATTCTACTGAGGATCGGTGGAACAAAGTTCTGAAACCAGTTCTAAATCGGCATCTCCTACTAAACTGACCTGGCATCCGAGAATAATATTTCCGGACATTTATTTCTATTCTAGAGTAATATAGTAGACACGCCATTTGTGACATCGGTTAACTCTTTATTAGCAGCGTCGCGAACGAGTGTCTGTCACGAACAACTTAGCTATACCTACTTATTATAGGAAACACTAGTGAAAGTCTATTGCTTAGTTGCTAACAGAAGTTAGGTCTTTGTTGAACGTTAATTTAGACTAATATGACCCGGATATATCAGGTTGTTGTTTAGTGTTAGCTTTAACTCTTCAGTTTTTACTCTCTTCCTAGTGAATTACGTTAATTCGCGTTTGCTTGCATTTATCCTCAGTTGCCATTTATGTATGAAATTGTGCAGTTTTTGTAAGTATTTCTGCACTTTACACTGTACAACTTTTGCATTCCACTACTCAGATATCATTGCATTGACGTCTCCAAGTAGTTCTAATTAGACACCAGGGTCCGCAATATAATTTGGAAAAAGCATTCTGGACAATATACTACTCCAATTGCGACAGATTGTCGATTGGAACGCTGCTAACAGAGAGTCTTAGCGATTTTCACAGATGGCGCAAGCTAATTTGTTACTGCAGAATATAATAGCCTTCGTAAATTTGAATTCTCGGGCGCCAGGTCAGTTTAACGTCAGACCGTATTCTGGAACCACTTAGTAAAACAGCATTCATGATTTTACAAAATAATTATTGGTTTTCGTAGACAACATAAATATATAATGAAGCATAAATGCACAATTTATGTGAAATTAAATAAATGTCAAATTAAATCAACACCGCATTAATCGGCGGTTAGCAAATAAAAAGTAGCACTTCTATCATAAACAAAGCAGCGTATAAGAGGTGCATGTAAAAGAATACAAATGTACGGTGATAATATTTACAAAACCATAATAATGCGGAAAGCATGTACAAACAGTATGATGCAGCGTAAACGCGGGGGTGGTAAATGTAAATACACGATATGTATAACGGAGAAGGTCGGAAGTCTAGGAGTCCATAATAAGCTGCTGTAACACCAAGGTTATGCATTGGTGCTACAATTGAGCTGAGTGACTACAACTAGTCACGGAAGTCGAAGTTAAAAGTTCTACTACTAGTTAGAACATTTTGAATACTACTTGTCCGCTGACTGCTCATTGTAAGATCTTCTGTATCTAAAGATTACTCGAGTGATTACACGATAATTAAAATCACTCGAGTGAAAGATTTACGGGGATGTTTTTAAATTTATACTATTTATTTATCTTTCAACTAGGACTTTATTTACTATATCACAATATTTCACAATCGCTGACTCTGATGGGCGTGATTTAATTATTTTACTTGTGTTCAATGTCAACTTAAGTACTTAATTTATAGGTATATATCGCAAAGTGGTAATCAACAAATGAGTAGAAGGAGACCGCCGATTAAGACCCGCAACTCAGCCGCCTGGTCAATTTCTTATCTAGTTCTGAACGTAATCTTCTTCATTTTCTTCTTTATGCTGTCATTTATGGGTGTGCTATGTTAGTGGTGTCTTTATCAGATTCATATGATAGAATCTATTAAAACTTTGGCAAATGTCTTTTGTCTGATTTTGATTTCGGGCACTTTTTTGCTCATTATACGTACATCTTCGTATATTTTTGTATACTGTCGCAGTGAATGCAAATTTATAACATTGCTCGACGCAGTATTTTGTAGTTATGTTTTTTTTATAATTTTATAATTATTAGCGTGAAATATGAAATACGTGTTATGATGTTGTCGTTAATGCAGATTCTTGCATTGTTGGTTGCATACAGTACTTCACTTCCCGCGCTAGATGGCATCGTGTTGCTATTTAGATGTTTATGTATTATGTAATTAGCTACAGCCAAATCTATGTGTTTTTTATAAGTACGCCGTGATAAGATTTGAAGGCTTATCTATGCACGGGAATATTTAATATTAGCGACTCTAATCCACTTCTCTACTTGCACATATTGGTACAGTTGCGGTTCATGAAGTTTATAAAAAATTTTCGATATATACACCTTCCTGTATATATAATAGTAATCATAATAGTTAGCGTTTTAAAATAGCCTGCATCCGCTATCAATCAAAACAAATAAAGATTGATATAAAACCAATAGTCTAGAATAATAGATTTACAATATAATAAAAAATATTTACACTAGGAAAGTGATTACAAAAATATAATAGCTAATATAATAGAAAAATACGTATAATAATAAAATAGATTAGTCTTGTGTCATAAGACCGCGTAATAAACACACTGCCTTAAGCCACCAACAAACAAGAATCAAAGTATGCATAGAAAATTTCTATGGAACTAATGGAATACAAAAAACAGTCGCAGAGTCAACTACAAAACGGAAGCAAAATATATATAGGCAATGTATCATCCGTATCATTCGGGTATTTATTCCGTTAAAAACTAGCGAGACTCCGGTTCAATCACGCATAAGACAATAAACCCTCTACGAATCTATAACATAAACCCTCGTAAGTACATGTGACTAAAGAGTGACTGTGAGTAAAGAAGTAAAAGTTATATAAAATATCAACTGAAGATCCCCGGAAAAATACGGTAGCTCTAATCATATCTAGATATATTGTTAATATAATGGATTAAACAATATAAAAGTTTCAGTAGACAAAATATATATAAAAAACGGTGAATTTTTAGCATTTTACCGTTTGTCATTTGAATGAGCATTATAATGGTCGTTGACTAAGTACTATACCACTTTTCACAAAATAAATTAATATTACTAATTTAATATTGCTAAGTTATAAATATAAATTATAAAATATAACCACTTGAACCGCCGTAAACAAAATGATTAATTAAAAGAAACTTACCTATTTATTCATTCTCAGACAACACAGAATATTATTTGGGGACATTATAATATACACAGTGGTATATTAATATGTCCCCAGGCTGAAGTAGATATACCTTCATTACAAACATATCTTTTATCGTCGTACGGAGACAGGGCTAATTTATTCTGATCCTGAGTGTACATATCTATTCCTATATGTTACAGTAGTTTAAAGCAGGTTTTGTTGAAAATAATCAGAATAAGGAAAGCTGTATAGTAGTCAATAAGTTTTTCTTATTGACTACTATACAGCTTTCCTCATTCCGATTATATTCAACAAAACAAATGCTCTGAATGAGTTTGTAGGTTAGGTTCGAATTCGCTGTTTTTAGTTACTATAATAAAGTAGTACCGTTTCTATATGAAAACCAAAGGAAGGTAATAACGAGGTTGAATAATTTGATTAATTGTTCTCTAATATTTACGATATTCAAAAAAGTAAATCTAATATTTATAACTACATATATATGCTTTTTTCGGGATTTTTCCTTAGTGCCAAATGTATAGTTTCTATTTATAATACAAAAATTGTTAGGATGATTCCAAACGATTTTCCATTAGCAAAATAACAAGTAAAAATAGCGAACTAGAGGTAATTTGATTTGTGATATTAATTTGTTCATCCGGTTCGTTTTGTATTTCCCTCAGTTTCTCCAGGACATCGGTAGCATGGAATGTTGAATGGCTTAAGGACGATATTGTAGGTTGATCTAACTACTTGACATGATTAAGATGAGTAGGTGATTTGAGGTAAATGCTTGAAAATACGATGTAATTTTGAGGTTACGTATGATTTATTCACTGTAACCAAACCAAAGTAATACCTGAACAAGCGTTGCTGATGTTCTTCACGGGTTACTCTGTAGAGCCATCCCTTGCTGGTGTAGGTGGTAATGGCACATTGCATGGGGTTGTAGGTGATAAGAGTGAACCGGTGGTGTTATGAATTCTTCTGGCTGTTTTGGTAGAGTGGATGGAACGGATACGTTTACTAGCATACGTGGTGTGCGTGGACAACATAACTCGATTTGCCTTTCTGGAATGAGGCACCTCTAGCATTTTCGTTAGCTTGACGTTTGGCGTTAGTCTGACGTTGCTCTTTTCACTTTCTCATTGACGAAGTATTTGTCAAGGAAGTATTTATGAAATATTGATAGGAGAAATGAATTGAAGATTAGATGATATTAAGGAAACTAAAGGGAACGAAAAATTATGTAGCAAATAATTAATAAGGTATTCATGTATACTTGACCTGATGTTCTTAGAATTAATATCGACTTGAGTTGATTTTATTTAATTTAAATTCAAATACAATAATTGATTTTCTGGTGGTGTCTAATAGCCAATCAAATTCGTCGTAAGCCCAAAGAGGTGAGATGCTTAATGACTTGTTGAAAATCGATAGTGGAAATATACTTTAAGTCACAAAACTTTTTCGGAACAAATTCAAATAATAGCCTTAGCAAAAAATATTGCGGGAATATCCTACCGGTGTAATAAATATGCATGTATAAGGACAAGAGCAGGCCGACGTGCGGTATAGCAGAATTGTGAAATATTTTATAGCCGGCAACCTATAACCTTTCGCGCGTGTGCAAAGGCGGAATGTTTGTCTATAGTTTTATATGCATGCGGCATCTATTTGGTGTTTGAAGCTTCCATGTCGGTGGCTTATTTGGACCGCATTCTGCATAAAGCTACCAGCCCACAAAATGTGAGATATTGGGTTAGAGCCATATTCTGATAGTAAACAGCTTAATTTAGATTGTATAAGAACATACCAACCCTCAATCAACCATTGCAATGAATATTTTAGAACATTTAACCAACATATATATTTTAGTAACATTTTTTTATACAGAAAACTACCAACCTGCTTGGTTGTATTTTGCTTATCGCGTGATAAGCATCCAAGTGCGTTGGTAGTATTCTGCAATTCTGGTTTCTTCATTGTTGAACAGCTGTTTTTATGTTTACAGTTGGTCAGTGGTGCAGACTGACAGTAAAGTTGTTGTTATTAGTTCGAATCCTTCGTATTTAGAAATATGTATAGTTCCAGTTCAGACAAGATTTTAGTGGCGGCTCTGTCAAAAACAAAACAAGTTAAGTACTTATTATTTTAATATATTTTTATAATCTAACCAAGAAATTCAAAATCAAAAACAGAAAAAGTAATGGGATTGGGAATTAAATACCTATGTTAACTTTATTAATAACTTAAACTAACAAAGCCAAAGTTCTCATTTTTCTTTAAAATTATGCATATATTTTTTAATTATAACGTTTTTCATTACCTACTGTATTAACTTGTAACGATTTAATTTTAACGAGTTGCTTTTTCAAGAGCTTTAAGCAGATCACCAAATTCACTTATATTTTTATTCACTTTTGGACAAAAAATTTTAACATTAAAAATATTCTGTTATATTCAGATACTCTTCTAGGAGATATTGGCGACAATAAAATTGTGTTAACAACTGTTGCACCGGTAATGCCCGAAGAAGAGGCTGATAAAGCACTTGGATCCCAAATTTACAAGTCGCGTGAAAACTATTATGAAGAAAATCTTGAACCACTACCACAAGTATCAGAACACTGATGTTTGTTTAGAATCAGATGTAGGCGATAGTGAAATTGTGTTAACTACTCTTACCACTCTTACCATATCAGTTATGCCAGAAGAAGATATTGCCAAAGCAACTGAATCCCAAACAAACGAACCATGTTCAAAAGGGTAGCTGTAAATGACACTTTTGGCCCGTAACAAGATTGTAGCCAAGTTACCGTGGAGCCTCACGTTATATTAACGTGAGCTGAGTGAAACACACTTGTCTACGTAACTAGTAAATCTCCCTTTGATCAACAATTAACAGTCTTTTAAATACTAAAAACTAAATAATAAAAAACATCAATTAAGCTAAATAATAAATATCTTAATTGTGTGCATCTTTAAACGCACACCAATGTGTTTAAATTAAAATTATTAGAACGGCATTTAGCTAATGACAAATAGCCACACATCCTGTCTCTGTTATACGGTTTCGGCTGTACATGCGTTTATGTGCATCAGCAGTGGCATTGACATAGGCACATTTTAAAGTCAGCGCCCGAATAGTATATCTATGTTTACGTTATTAAATTTGTAGTTTCTTTTTATCATAAAAAAATGGTTCAAATAAAGATTATTTTGTTTTATAAATGATTGCGTAGATAAAAGTATTGTATAGGTTCAATAATTGCAATTTCCTCTAAATAAAAATTAAATTAATTAAATATATCAAACAATAAATATTAGCGTGATTAAGGAGTTGCTTTTTCAAGAGCTTTAATCAGATCACCAAATTCACTTATATTTTTTATTCACTTTTGGACAAAAATTTTTAACATTAAATATATTCTGTTATATACAGATGCTCTACTAGGAGATGTCGGCGACAATGAAATTGTGTTAACAACTGTTGCACCGGTAATGCCCGAAGAAGAGACTGCCGAAGCACTGGGACCCCAAATTTACATGTCGCGTGAAAACTATTATGAAGAAAATCTTGAACCACTTCCACAAGTATCAGAACATAACACTGATGTTTGTTTAGAATCAGATGTGGGCGATAATGAAATTGTGTTAACTACTCTTACATCGGTTGGGCCAGAAGAAGATATTGCCAAAGCAACTGAATCCCAAACAAACGAAGTAGTTTAAGAAAATTCTGAATCCCGTAATGAACCAGGTTATCTGTCAGTAGACAGTGACGATTCTGTTAAGGATCCTACTTTTGAAATTACTAAAGAAAAAGTATTCTGAAACGGACGAAAATGAAGAAACCGCAAACAGTACAACAGCACAAAATAATCAAATATTTCCCTTACACGATGTGGTTAATACTCAACCCTTAACAGGATCGCTACCAAAATAAGAACCAAGATCGAAAAAGGAAAGAAAAAGGAAGTTTTCGGATCAAAGTCAAAACTAAAAGAAGATTAGAAAAAAACAGTAAGTTAGCTTATTACAACTGCAAAGGTATTAAGATAAAACCAAACGAGTTTAAAAATTTTATTGCTCTTGTACTTTAAAGTCTGCTGACATTGTTTCTGTTGAAACCCGACAATATGAATTTGTAAGATTTTATGAATATGAATTTGGCAATATGAATTTGGTCGCTAAAATCATATGATAGCCAAAAAATTGTATTGCTCCTTGTGTGTCAGAAATTAAATAGAAAAGAGTATATGGAAGGAATACAAAAAGAAGAAATTTCTCTTGAATTTATAAGATACAGAATTCACGTATGTGCAGAGAGATGTTTACTAAAACACTAGGCATAACGACGTTTCGGGTAAATACAGCGTTAAAAATATTTATAATAAAACGTTAAAACTGTCGTGAATCAGATTAACAAAATACCCAAATACATCTCGCACTATCGTCGAGATCAAACCACCGCTCAATACTTACCCCTTGGAATAACTATACAGAAAATGTATGATATATGTAATCAAGAAGAAGTGAATCCAGTTTCTAATATCGTATAAAAATATCTTTGACACTAAATTTAACTTGAAAATCAAGCCAGTAGAAAAGGACACCTGTAATAATTGTGATACTTTGAAAATGAAAACAGATACTGAAAACGATGAAGAGAAAAAAGAGCATTTTAGGCGAGAACATAAGAAACATCTTGATATTGCTGAAGAAGCACAAAGATTAAGAAGTGAGGATTTTAATTCAGCAAAAGAATCTGAAGAGTTTGAATCTTTATGTTTTGATTTAGAAATAACATTGCGGCTTTCAGGAATCCCTACAAGTATCGTATTTTATAAACGGCAATTGTAGGTGTACAATTCGGGTATACATAGTTGGAAAGAAAATCGCGGTTATTGTTACATTTGGGTAGAGGTATCTGCAGTAAGACGAGTCCAAGAAGTATCCTACCTCCTAAAACATATAAGAGAAGTTAACTACCCCCAGAAGTTAATTCTTTGAATCTGTAGAGTGCGATTCTTGCGGAGGGAAAAATCGCAATATTAAACTAGTATTAATGCTCAAGTCAGTGCTGCATTCTAGTGCTTGTGCAAGCCTTGAAAGCT
The DNA here is from genome assembly GCA_009867245.2 of Adranes taylori. Taxonomy (NCBI): domain Eukaryota; kingdom Metazoa; phylum Arthropoda; class Insecta; order Coleoptera; family Staphylinidae; genus Adranes; species Adranes taylori. The sequence continues at coordinate 25,506 of WYDF02000241.1, forward strand.
TTCCAATAATGTTTCTGTGTTCGGCACGTAGATTTCTCACCAACGACACTGCTTTTAGTGACATTGGGTCTTCTCTCAAAGGGCAATGAAGACTTTGCACAGCGCATGATTACATGCAGGTGATGCGGACGTGCAGAAAGGAAACCCTTAGTTACGCTAATGCACCCAGAAATCTTCTTGGGCGTAGGTGACATTGAAAAGAAAATTACGAAAATTACTAACAGAAATATCACAGACGACAAAGAAAGAATTAACTGGTTGGATAGAAGGTTAATCAGAATTGAAAAAAAAACCGAACGGTTTTTACTTTTAATCCAACGAAACGATTTCTCGCAACTATATCAAAAACTTTCTCTTACGAAAGCCTTTCGAGGTAGACCTACTTCCTAAGATATCTTTACAGACCTGATTCTCTTATAGCCCGATGGCACCCTATGCTTGAGCAAATCTTCAGAATTTAAAGGAAATGATGAACTTTATTCGAGTAGATGCATTTCCGTTTTATCAAAGTTTGCAAGGTGCTGATATTACGGAAGATGTTGACTGGTCTAACGTTGAAAATTTAGATTTTCTGATTGATAATGAAGAGTATCCGAAAATATAAAATGTAATTATGTATTGTTCCATTGCTTAATTTATTTTTCGCTAATAAAATACGTTCTTTACTGGAATATTTACTTTTCTGATTTTAAAATGATAGTTTTAAAATGATTCTTAAAAATGCAGAAAACAACCAACCAACAAAAACCTGTAAACCTGCAATTTTTTGTAAATGAGATTCTTATGCTGTATAATAGTTGTAATCGTCATATAAAAAACTTACAATATGAATTTAAAACAAGTAAATATTTACTGTACAATGAACATATTTTTTATTGATCCAAAACTGCGTCCAATGTCTCAGTTTAACAAGATTTGGCTTGGTAGCTTTCTGCAGAACACCATCCATTTGATACTTCGTGTCGTTTATTTCTTAAGCGAATTATAATTTAGTTTTCTAATTTATTTTCATATTATTAATTTAATTAATTATTATTAAATTAATTGTTAGATTTGTTAAATTATATTTGAAGATTTAAATTAAATTTGAGTAGTCAATTCTTATTATATTAGAGGATTACTCATTGAATTAATTAATTTATTGATTTAATCAAATTGGGTATGTCAATCCGATATCATATAGATGGAAAATTTTGCTGCATTCTACTAGATTCCTAAAATCTAAAAAGAAATCCTAAAATCTTCCAGAGCATAATACGCAAACAACAGAGAATCTACTAGATTTCGCACTTTGCCTAAAGTATTCAAATCGCGCTAGTTTTCTTTAATCGCATAGGGCATTTCTATACTTAGTAGTCAGTACTACAGTCTTCATATAAAATCTCCAATTTATAGTAACGAATGATATCTTATAATAAAAAACCGTATTCTAGATTATATTCAGACACATGCAATCTCTTCTTAAATGTTATTCGCCTAATAGGCCAAACTGTTTTTCTTTAAAACATGACATTTTATAAAACGTATTTGAGATTCTCAAAGCTTAGAGCTACGTGTCATTTTAAAGCTCTTTATGAAAGAGAATGATCTTCGTAAGGGATAAGGACATACATTTCACTTAACGCCTTTAGGATTAAACTGGGAATTCTTTAAAGACTACCAAGTAACCTATTGAAAGCTTAGGAGAGAGCAGGGTATTTAGAATTTTCATTTATTATATTAAGCCATTTTCATTTATTTATTATATATAATTGATATGTTCTTGTAATTCATTATCACACGATAATTTCTGAAATAAATTTGGTTAGCAAAGTGTTTCTTATCGTCAAAGATATGTTATATAACCAGAAAGTTGTTTAAAGGCTAACGATATTTTTATGTACTCCATTTCTTATATGTTTACTTAACGCCTTTATGTCTTTATACACTGTATCCACATTTCGATGCTCAACATTGGTATCTCGGTTATTAGAAGACATACAGCTACTGTTAAATTCGGAATGTTTTGCGGAATTCAATACTCATGGCAAACCTCATTTCAATGTCATTCCCCATTTAACCGTTAACC
>WYDF02000242.1:0-14165 GCA_009867245.2 Adranes taylori
CATCCCCAGAGTCTTCGTCACTAAGAACGTGAGCATCTGGAGGTGTAATAAATATATTTGTTGCCTCATTATCATCCACATATGCCATTTCTAGTGCTTCTTGCAGAGTAAGTTAATGAAACCTGTTATATCTGCGTTATGGTAACGCTAGCGCTTGAAGGGTTAACGCAAAACAGAAAATAAAACCGAGCAGTAATAAAAAAAAAACAAAAAGGAACAATGCTATAACAATAAAACAGGAATTACCCCTATCTCTTTTCCCTTTTTTGCTTTCTTTTTCATTCTTCCATTCCATTCTTTCGTTCTTTCCTTTAATTCGTATTCTAAACGTATTCTTCACAATTTTGTTGCTTCCGCCTAACTTTCCCCTTCCTGTCTTTCATCTATTGGTTTTTTCCACTATTATTCTATATCATCCTTATATTAATTTCATACATTATCTTCTTCATTCTTGCTGTATCTTTCACTCCCTCACCCATACAAATCCTCGAATTTCCCGCACTCATTCCATCGTCTTCAAGCCAAAATAATCTTTCGCATGCATTCGTCCAATGATCCCAAGTTTCTATCTTTTCTATATATTCTACATTTTCTTTCATTCTCCGGCATACAGTATCTGTTTCCCCTTTCTTCACTTCCACTTCTAAACGTCGTCCTCTTTTCTTTAATATTTTTCTCCGATCTCCGATATGCAGGCATTCTCCCTTGTACCATAAAGAACATATATCTCTTATTATGTGTACTCATTCTTATCCTTCCGTCAATCTCTTGCAGGTCCACGACCCGCATTCTCTGTTAAATTTCTATATCATTATTTCTTCGATCCATATTCATACCATTTCAAGCATACATTGACCATCCACACCTCTCATAATCTTTTTCCTTTCCTATACGTTCTCACTTTTACCAACCTTACTTCTGACTAATCCATACACTTTTTACTAATCTTTCCTCCTCACCAAACATCACACTTTTCTTTAATACTTAATCAACTTCTTTACACCATACACCCAGCATTTAAACTCATTCAATTCTTGCAGTACTATTTCGTTCGGCGTTCTTTTTTCCACTCCTAATTTCTTTTCATATTCTCAGTATTCTCATTTTCTCAGTCTGGTCTCTTTCTTTCACCGTCCACACCTTCGCCCCATATATACATCATTATACTTTTTACACATACATCTAATATCACTATCCTCATTCTAACAGACTCACCAAACATATCCTCCCATACATGTCTCATTCCCTCCGCCACAATTTTAGCTTTTTACATGCTCTCTTCCAGATCTATTTCCACACATCATATACTCCAAATATTTAATCTTCTTTTCACACTCAATCCTTATACCATTCTTATGAAACACATCCTTTTTACCATCCCTCCTCTCTTACACGCCATTACTTTCGACTTATCAACATTCACCTCCATTCCTCTCTTTTTCATGTATCTATTTACCCTTCCAAACACTTGTTTCGTTTCTTCTCTACTGCATAACATAAAGTCCATATTCTTTCCTTCCGTAATACTATCCCCCTGCTTGCCCCTGTTACATCACACTCTCTAAATCAGACACATAAATATTAAACAAACTCGCGCTCAACGCACACCCTTGCCTGACACCTCTATTCACTCTGTTACAGCATTTCCCTCTCTTACCCCCCCCCCCCTTCTAGGATTTTCCATTTACCATTTCCCAGTCTGTCCCTGCATACATACATCTGATCATACCACATAACCTTTCAGATATTCCTAACTCATACACCCTGTACCACAATTTCTCCATCACTGTTGTTTGTTTCAATCGCAGACCTTAAATCTATGAACAGCACATAAACTTTTCTTCCCTTACTAATTTCCTCGTTTATCAAATAACATAATGTCACTATGTTATCCGTTGTGCCTCTATCTTTCGCAAACCCAGTCCTTTGACAATACTCTTCTCTCTTTCTAATTTATTTTATTAATCAATCTTGCATATAGCCTATATATATATATATATATATACCATTCATTAGCGTAATTCCTCTATAACTATTCACATCCTTCCTATTCCTCGTTTATGTACCGGAACAATTTCTCCCACCTTCCACTCCACTTTTCACTAGCATTCATACTTTTGGTTAACGTCTTTACTCCATCATCTTTCAACATCTTCTACACATCTTCTACCCATCCGTCCCAGCAGCACTATCATTTTTTATTCTTTTTATTTCTTCCTTAACTTCTTCTTCTCCAATATATACATGATTTCCACTTCAACCCATTTTTTGAGTTATTCTCGCCAAACACTCAAACCCTCTTTACATTTTGTCTCCCATTCTTCGAGTTGTATTTCATTCTCCGCATTCCTATATGTATTCTTTTCCCTATTTCTTAAATATCTCCAAACCTCTCCCTCATTCTGCGAAATCATTTCCCGTTCCTCCTATTCTTTAATAGCCCAACATCTTTTTCCTTCTTTTCTCCAAGCCTCGCTGGTCTCTCTGTATTCTTCCCACGGTTTTCTACATTCCTTACCTCCCTAACTTTCCTTTTTTCCATCGCACACCTGATTCAGCGCACCTCACTGCAACGAGCGGGACGGGCGCTAGTTCAATTTCCCGAAGACTACAGTTCAATATCACTCAGAAGCCGACGTGAAGTTGAAGTAAAACTTGCCATTGAGTACATTGCAGAGACCACTCTCCACGAGGGATGCTGCCAAAATTTAAGGATAGGACAAAACCAAAATTATTATTCCCTCCATTATTCTGCATTCGAATGAACCAGCTTTCAGCATTCTTTAAAAAAATGATACACTCGAAATATTAGCTTCGAAGTCTCATCCGTACCACTCAGCCTAAAATCGTTTACGTCCACATTGATTCCTGAAAACGCAAAGAAATCGTTAGGACCAAATCAGGATTGCACGCGGGACAAAATAACAACTTCACTTGTTGACAAGTGACAAACTAAAACAAATTCCCCACATTTCAGCAACTGAACAAGCCTGACAAATTTCCAACGTATTCTGTTTCAAAATACAGTGCCCTACAAAATAAAACATACATTCACAATATCCCTGAACAGGTCTGGATGTTTCTTTCCACAATTCGCAAAAATCCCTACAACCCGCTCCACTGTATTTAGGTTTCTTTCAGCTACAACATAATATCCCTCACTTGGACGGCACTGGGAAAATAATCCTTCTTTGGCAGCAGAAATGTCAAAATTTGCAAATTGCCACACATGAAATGCGTGAGCAGCACAGAGCCGCCACTTCGCAAAACAGCAACAACCCCGCGACATAGTTCTTGTACAAGCTTCAGGAACCCCGTCTGTAGCGAACTAAATACTTGTCAGATATCTTATTTGCAATTTATTTGATGCCATTTATCATCTCCCATATATTACACATGTTTTGCGCGGAAAAAGAGAATTATCTTGTCGCCACACTCTTTACCAAAACCTAGATGAAACATTCTCCTTTTGAGTTGTCCCGTCCAACAATTTCCACGAACATCAACCAAAACAAAAAATCTATTTGTAGGCGCCGTGCCATGTTTCAATTCTACTTTCAACTTTCCGACCCTATTTGAACCAAATTATCGTATTATCGAAAAATTATCGTATTCCGAAATAATGGTGTTTTAAAAAAGTTTAATTTAACAAAGTGAAATGTACAAATTACTCTGTAAAATGTCATAAATTATATGTGGGAAAAACGACGAGAAACTTTCAAACAAGATTCAGAGAACATCAATATGCAATAATAAGAACAGAGCATACAATTCCCACTGCGTAGATCAGCCTATTAAACTATTCCCAGCCAAACGCCATAATAGAGAATACAGTACAAAGTACAAACATTGAAAAAAGCAATAAAGAAAACCTGGAAATCCAAAATAAATTACCAAAATACCATACCAAAATAAATTTATTTCATATTTTGTTTTGCTTATATGATTACTAAAATTACAATATTAGAACGAAATTTCAATACTTCTTGTGATGGCAACTCTCTTGTCTCAGTTGTTTTTACCAATCGCAACAGTTGTTTTCACCAAAATTACATAACCTCTATTTAGCATTTAAAGTTGGTTGGTGTAATTTTTATATGTTTTGTTGATTTTAAGAAGAAATACTTACATTTATTCGTTTTTCGCATCTGTCTGACGTCATGAATATCACGCTGAGGAAAAGGGACAAGATCATAACATAACATTTAGTGAGCACACTTCGATGATGCAGAGACAGTGCTCTGTGCATCGCAAAAGAGTGTTCTGTGAGCAAGATAATCGAGCAGAAAAGGGAGACTAGGTCTGTTGAAGAAAATGTGGAAGAAAAAGGAAACCAGATGAATCTTTTGTGGAGAAACCAGCCATGATCTGTAGCAAGACCTAGAAAAGGCTGGATGAACATCCATGACTCTTATAAGTTGGAAGAAAAGTAATAAGACCGCAGAAAGAAAAACAACTTTTAACGAGTCCTATGATGAAAAAGAAAGCTTGAGATGGACCAAAAAGTATGCCAAATAGCTCAGAGAAAGAACTGAAGGAAAGTTTTGTTCTCAGTTGACAATTTCTAGTACAAGGGAACGCTCAAAGTTAGAATGAAAGAGTTGGGACGAAAAGCTTAATGCAGTCCACATCAGTCAGTTGGAGAAACATCCGGTAAAGTAGCTGATCTGGGACTGCGTTTCATATATGGGACCTGGAAAACTTGTGCAGTTGAAGGAATGATGAATAGTGAAACGTTTAAATCAATGTTGGAATAGTATTTGGATGCAGGGCTGGATAAAGTTTAAACAATCGATCGATCGAATTTTCAACAAGACTCACCCTCATGCTACGTCTTCAAGGTGATGCAAAAATATTTAGAGGAGAAGGGTTTGGCTTGGAAACAGATTGCACGACCAAAACTAAAATGATTGAAGCTGATATTCAGGTGTGGTTTCGCGATGAGAAGATCAGGGGAAACTGTCAAAACGCCATAATAGAGAATTAACTCCAAGCCAAGACGAGTTCAAGGAGGAAAGGAGGATATATTTATTATTATTATTAAAATGAAAGGAGTATATATTTCTTATTGATTGCTAAACGAATCCCGAAGAAAATGAGAAAGAAATACTAACAACTTATTTTGAATATACATATAAAAACGGTACAGTTAAAAGTCTTAAAAAATAGGAATGTAGAAAAACCGAAGCAAATAGTACAAACAAAATATATTAAAAACATAACTGGACTAAGAAAAAAATATTTACCCTTTATCAGTATTTATTTTTCCTTTTTTTCTCTCTTGTATTCACGTAGGACCGGTTCATCTAAGCAGCTTATTTTCTATTAGATTAAGTGGGCATTAGATCTAACGGTACCTGAAGGGTTGTAGTAGTGTATGCTCACATTTAACCCTTTTTTTTTTACTCAGCATACCACCAGTTATTTATGAAACACAGGCAAACGAAAGAACCTGTTTTCTTCGATTTGATGTAGCACATGTACGTACATATGTATATGTATGCCAAGCTATGAGTTTGACCTAATTTAAAAGTAATCCGAAATAAGGAAATGTGGACGCAAGTCGCTCAAGGAATCTCATTAACATACTCAATTCAAATTATTACATAAAATGATCTCATTAAATATTCATCCATTTGATTATAACCTATAATACATTAGACACAAACATTGACAACAATAAATGCAAACAAATATTAATTTATTAACGTTGATTGATCCATAATAAGGTTCATTAATAAATGTATGTTATATTTCTAGTGGACCCCGATTTCACTTATATATTAAGCATCATCAGGCTAAAAATTTTACTTCAAAGAACATAAGATATTGGGATCTAATTAGATCCTAATATGTTATTTTTCAATCTTTTTTTAGAAATTAGGATCTAATTAGATTGTAATTTCTCATGGTCGCAATAAATTAAAACAAAATAAGGAAGTAAATTTTTTATTAATACATTTAAAAATTAATATTTTCAAATGGCTAAACATTGATCTTAATATAGCATTAAGATCAATGCAAAAAGTTGATCTTAAGTAAGAGGGTGATCACACTGGGTTTTTTCTGGTGTTTCATTGAAGGTTTCCAATATATGCCTCTATAATAATGATACTTATATGTATAAAATACATAAAATGAATAAAAATTTGGTCAGCTCAATAAGAATATCTATTATAATAGATATGTATTACTAGTGTACCCTATAAATCGCCTACCAATGACCCCGATCCCCGTATTTGCCTACGGTGCGGATAGCGAAGCACGCCACGCCAGACTGCCAGACTACACTAAATAGCCCAACTCAATATGGTGGTCCAATTTTGGGACCATTTTTACCCACTTTCTCCTCATTTTTTAAAACATGATTCCTCCAGTTCTGTGGATCAATTATTTAGTTATCATTTGAGATCAATTCTGAAGGGCTAGCTCAATTAGAGGTCTACTTTCTAGGTCCGCCCATTTTTGTATATAATTTCCATAAGGCAAAATTTGGATTTTTTTTTGAAAATTATTAACAAGGTTTTCTATTTAATGTTGTAATAGAAAGTACTTCCTTGTGTTTACATTTATTTATTCACTACCGGTTTTGGATTTTCGCCATCGTCAGATGAAACTGCAAAAATATTACATTAATTTACACAATACAAGAAATAAAAATAAAATATAAAATTAGAATTTTATATTTTATAAAAATATAATCATATTTTATTGGCATACCAAATACACTAAATTTACAATAATTACTTAATACATATAATAAACACAATGGCTTATATACTACCTAAATTTAGCCCTCTTCAAATTAAACCAAATTCAAATTAAATTACACACTATTTGCTTTTTTCCAATTTAACCAAACTTAATATCCTTGAGATCTGTAGCTGGAGATTCTTTCTTCACTTCCCCTATATTTCTTCCGCGCCACACCCTTACGTACCCTTGTCCATCCTTCCTGTTCATTTCTGTTGCCCTAAACTCAATCATTTCTCTCTACTTGTTCCTCCTACCTTAATATATCCCTCTTATTCACTCCTCCATTAGATGTTCTAATACCCTCCAACCTTTGCCCTCACTCACCATACAAACCCGCCGGATCCTTTCCTCCCAATTTTCCGCATTCCACCATCCTAATTTTTCGCATTCATTCATCCTCTGTTTCGACGTATCTTCTTTCCTACCACATAACCTACAGCTTTGATCTTCTTGTGACATCCAATATCTATTGCTCCTTTCCTCACTCCAACACGTGAATCTTGCAATCAACCTTTTCTGCTTTGTGCTCATTTGAGTTATTTTGGAATTTCCCCCATTACATTCAAATTTTCATATCTCCTGTTATATCTACTTTTTCTGTCTCTTTTCTCCCTACCCTGTACTTCTAATCCTTCCAATGATCTAGCCACTTCCCTTTCACATACCCATGAAACTAAAATTCTGATATACCATTCTTAAATGGACCATCCCGTTTCATACCCCACACCTTTCATACATTATTTTTCTATCGTTCGCCCATTGATTCACTCCCTTCTTCACCTCTTTCTCTTTCAACATCTCCATATACACTTTTTTACTATCCTCTCGTTATCTCCTACCATCACCCTTCTCTCATACCTCACATTTTTTTTACCCCATTTATCCAGCATTTCTACTCATTCAACTCTTGCATCACATCACCCCTGAAGTCGACCTCTCCACTCCCAATAATGTTTTTATCCACTTCAAACTCATTTCCATTCTCTTTTTACCCCCCACACTTCCTCTCCATATAGGTTTAAATTTCTCACGCATGCCTTGTACATCATCAACCTCGAGTCGCCGAACTTCGTACTCCACACGTTCCATAGTTGTTCGGCGGCTACATTTGCTTTGCTCGCCATCATCTTCATGTGTTCCCTAGTCCCTCCACATCTACTCAGCGTTAATCCCAGGTATTTAAACGTATTCACACACTCTATTTCCTCCCCCTTTATTGTAAAACCGTCTTTTTTACTGTCCCTTCCACCTTTCTTGCATATCATTATTGTTGTCCTATTCACATTAAGTTCCATTCCCCTCCTTTCCATGTATCTATTCATCCTGCTTATCATATCTTTCATATCTTCTATGCCCTTGCCAAGCACACAATATCGTCCGCATAACTGAGTGTCCACACTCTCTCTCCCCATAGCATTTCTCCTCCCTCTTGCCCGCGTATCAAAACGTTTTCTAAATCTGACACATATATGTTAAATAGGCTAGGGCTCATCGCGCAACCTGGCTTCACTCCTCTTTCCGTACTAAACCATCCTGCTACCCTATCTCCCACCCTTGACCTCACCTTTGCCAAATCGTATAGTTTTCTTATATTCCTACACTCCTTGATATGTCTACCTCATTCATCCCCATTCATAATCAGTCTCTCTTTAGCTTATCATAAACCCAATTTAAGATCAACAAATAATAGCTACAGCCGTCTTCCCTCACTTAAATCTTTATTCATGATATAGTTGATCATCACTATATTAATTACCATTCTCCTTTCCTTCAAAAAGCCTGATTGTGTGCTTGACAACAACAAATTTTCCTCAATCTCACTTACTAATCTTTCGTTGGCTATTTTTACATACAGTTTGTATATCCCATTCATTCTTGTGATAATAGTTACTTACCTTCTTACTTTCTCCCCTTTTGTACACAGGAATCATCACTCCCTTCTTCCACTCTTCAGAGATTTATACCTCCCCATTCCATACAGCATTCAATCTCCTTATCAAGGCTTTCACTCCCACACACCTAAAGGCATCCCGTCTGGACCACTCGCGCCCCTCTGATTTAACCTACATATTCTCTCACGCGCCTCCCTTTCCATAATTGACATCTCCCTCTCATCTCTGCCCGTTTCTTGTATATTTTCTGCACCTTCATACTGCACTCCTCTATCCCCCTTAGCATCCTGTCTACATTTTCTTTCCCAGTCTTCCAATTTTATAACATCCTTTTTTCCTTACTTCCCTCCATTTTTTTCTCCTTAAGTAATCCCATATTTTACACTGACTGTAATCCGTTTATTAAGTTCCTCTCCATTTCTTCCCTTTCCTTCAAGCACTTTTTCTCCCCTTTCCACCTCTTCTTGACGCTCATATACTCTTCACAAGTATTTTCCCCCCTTCTCACCTGTCTCAACATTTCTCTTACCGTTCTTTTTTCTCCATCCACTCTGCTGTATCCTCCCTGCTCCCACCCTTCAGCCTTACTTGACCCTTTTTCTTTAATTGCGGATTCCCCTTGACTCCATCTGTGATGCCTTTCTCCCTCACTTTATTCCATACGTATCACTCTTCCATTTCTTCCCTGTTTACTATCTCTTTTCGAGTTTCCATATTTCCACTTCGCCTCCAATAGAAAATGGTCTGACAATGGAAATTCTAACTTAGATTTGCATCACTGATCCATTCTTCGCATGTAAAACAGATTTCATGTTTTATAGCTTGTGGCTTTTTATTCATTGAGCTTGCAAGTCTCCCAATATTTTCCCCGTTAAAGAGAAGGGTTTGGAAGGTCTTCTCTGAATCTGGATTTCTATAGAAAACTTTTAACGTTATTCTGTTTTTTCTTTCAAACTCTTCTCAATTTTATTCCAATTGGTCCATGTACACAAAACACATGTACACAAAAGCCTCCAAAACTTCTTCCCCAAGTGAAATCCGGAAGTCAAACACTGTTAAGAATCCTACATCTTGCACATACTCCTATGGGCTACCTACATGAACATGAAACTCATTGGTACATGAACTTTTGGAACATGAACATGAAAGGTGAAGACATTCGGTAGGGTGAAGGTAGGGCGACACCGCAGGAAGGTGAAGTATGTCAGCTAATAATTGTCATGCTAATGTCAGCTAAATTACCTGTTAAACATTTAGAAGTTTGTTTTCAATTGAAATCTGATTCGTCATAGTATACATAAAATTTAACTTTAGCATGACTAGTAATTGTGATTCCATGACCGGATGTGTCAAATTGTCTTTCATAGAAGCCCTTCAAGGTCATAGACACACGATTTCTATTCCACTATATTAATTCAGCTGAATTCCTTGGCATTCCCCAGACAGAATTTTAGTTTTGTGACGTCGCAATTCCTTCTCCACTATACTGATTACCCGATCTGCCCGGAAAATAGAAATTAACCCTCACAGGAAAAGCGTATTCACGTTATTCAATCTTTTTGCAAGTATAACAGAGATATAAGTCACATGGTGAATCATTTTCATTTCATTTTTATATCACAATAAACTATATGGATAGCAAAAAGATCTTTAAAAAAGATATTTATCAATAGGCATTTTTCAAAAGTTAAGTAGTAATTTAACCCGGGGCTTTTTGCTTTTAAAATGTTATCGTTATTAAAATTACTATGTGTGTTCTGTTGCTTAAATAACACAGGATGCTAGGAGAGACCTTAGTAAGTTTTCTATCGTTTAGGTATATTATTATCAATCAGTGATTGTCAAACTTTTAATATTTTATTTATGAGTCTTTGGCTTACAGTTAATTAATTTATTACCTCTTAACACACCTAATTAAATATGTTTAATATTTATTTTTCATACTAATTATATTTTGTAAAATTAAAAAACTTTTTTATTTATTCCCAACAGGTTTTAATAAATTTAGAAATCTCTCATCCTTCTGAGTAAATGCCTCCACGTCACTAATCCTCAAAAACGGGCGTGCCAATTTGGTGGAGGCACCGGGGCATGACAATATTATATGTGACAATTTACAACAATTTTATGTTACAAATAACTACTTATTGGGGAAGTTTCTTTGACAAATCCATTCTTTAAAAGCACTAATAAATATTTTAAATAATAATCTTACATTTTTTAGTAATAAATTGATGCTTTTAGGCACGGTACTAGGTACAGTTTTTCTGAGGGGTTTGAAAAAACAGATCTTTACAAATAAACGGAGATAATATTGTCAAGCATTTTTTAGGTACGTGAGCAATGGAAAGGATGAGGTTTAGGTGGCTAGGTCTGACCCTAATCCCTTCTCCGATATTAAAAAAATAGTGGGGGGGGCTAAAAATAATTATGGTTAACTACCGAGGGAATCTGCAATAAATACGACTACTTTTCCCTCTGTAGTTAATCTTCGCTGATAATACTGATAATACTTTTCCCTCTGTAGCTTAGCTGTCAGTACAAATAAATTATGATGTACTTGAATTCTTAAGCAATATTTTCTATAGGACTAGTAGTGTGATGTACTATCTTCCGCGTACGCATCAATCGCCAATCAAATCGATCACTTATCGATAACACTTATCGTACCCTTTACGCATTGCTAGGTGCTAAAACTCTAGGCAATCAAAGGCTTTCCCCTGCTACATAAAAGTTGTATGACTTCGCGCCATTAAACTCATTTTATCCGTTGGCGAAAACCAAATGTGTATTTCTTTCAATTCTCATAGAAATCCTATATTTTAAGTGTCAGGTTCTTAATATTTTAAATACTACTTCCTGTTATGAATTAAAAGTTTAATCGATAGTCAAGGTGTTGACTAACTTTAGCAAGTTTGAATTAGTTTTGTGAGAATGCTTGACTCACCAAACATTTCAAAGGAACCAACCATTCTGAGTTCATTTTGATGAGGAACCAACCAACCATTCGATTTTATAAAAAAAGGTACAGTAAAATTTATTTAAGATGACGACAATTTCTAACGTTACACTCGCCCCCCTCTACTGAAAGTTCGCCCCAAACTTTATATCAAATGCAACAGAAGGACAAGCAGAAAAAAATGTTCCTTATTTTATAGCAATACATTCTATCTATTCGCGATTATTTCTGGTATATATTCTATTCACTTCCTATCAGTTCGATGCTTACAGTTTCCTAACACGTTAGTGTATAATTATCGTAAGTTTTGAATAACTTTAAAAGAGGAGCAAAGAGAGCTTCCTTGAGATCGCCGCCAGTGATCGCCTTTGATGATGACAAATGTATGTCTTTCACATTTTCTATAGTATTTACTATCGATATCGTAAAACGTAAATTATAATTTTTGTCATTTTTTTGCCTATGAATCTTTTAAATCCCCCGGTGTGGTGCAGGACTAGTCTTTGTGTGTGAATGTCCCACCATTTGCGACGAATGGATAATAAGATTCATCAATTTTACTTTTAATAAGATTTCCGATCAGCTTCGATGAGATTACTCTTAGTAACACATCTGAAAGATTTTATATTCTATATTTCGATATTTTATGATACTATTGTCCTTTTGAACGTTTGTTAGGGATGAGGTCAGTGTACAGTTGATCTCATTCCCTTTTTTCCTTGTAGTTTTTCCTCTTCTATTTACTATTCTTACTTCAATTAATGCGTTTAGTTTTTTTCTTCTGCGTCATATTTGATGATTTTAACTGTTATTATCAATGTACGGTGGAGATGCTCGTAACTACGACTCGCCATATCTTGTTTCCATTTGTATTCCATAACTGTTAACGCCTATGTACCTTCTAGCTGCTGTTCCTTAACTTTGGATATTTGAGCAGTGAGCATCTGTACTGGCACTTTCTATTCTGGGGAAGAGGGTTACTCTCCAACGTGACGATATCGTAGCTTGTATAACGATTCATAATTTTGTTCAACAAATTCTGGAAGACTCTACATTTGAACGCCCAATGTTTTTAGTTGGTCCTTGTAATACAGGTAACTTGCGCTTCTCTTACAGGAATCGGTAACAAGTTCTAGATCACGATATAATTCGTACTATTGTTGTTTTGCTGTTTCACTAACAATTATAATTCCAGGTAGCTCCAAGAAATCTGTATTGCTACTGTCGATACTTTCCAGATTTTCTTCTTTAATTCCAGGTATTTCCGATTTACTCTCTTGTGTACTTTTGGTAATAAAATAAGTTTTATCGCTTAAAGTTTCTCCTCTTTTTGACACCATTATATAAATCTAGGATTATCATGGTGAATTTTAAAGAAGAATCTGGGTTCTGACATATATTTATTAACGTTGGGTGATCCATAATAAGTGTTTTATCAAAAAAATTTATTCCCTATTTTGTTTTAATTCATTGCGACCGATTTCACTTTTATAATGTACTCATCATCAGGCTACTAATTTTACTTAAAAGCATACGAGAAATTAGGATCTAATTGTCTTATAGTGGAATTATTCGTGTAATTCCCTATAATATTGGTGTTTAACATTAAGTTATTAGTTTTCTATAATTGATATATTGATAATGTATTTTGTGTCAAATATATAAACATTACATGTTATTTCAAGGCAAAATAATTAATTGTGTTTATAACAATATTTAGTCAACGATATATGTAGACGTGCTTACATGAAGTGTATATACGAATTAATTCAATGCTAATATTTTGAACTTTCATCGACCCTTTAATTGAGCGCGGTTTTATGTTGTATATATATATACATGTACAGTGTATTATTTTTAAGCACATTCGATTTTCAATATCAGATTCGATATCTAAGATTTAGATTGTAAAGGATTCCAAGTACAAATTTTATATTAAATATGTTTGTTATTTATTTCTTAAGCGAAACTGCTTGTTTAATTACTTCATTTTAAAACCCTAAATTAAATTGATATATTCTGTTAAAACGTGAATATCACAGTCTAATATGTTGGAGTGTGTTTTTACACACTCCAACATATCAGCCAATTAGATTCTAGATTCTCATATGTTATATTTTAAGTAAAATTTTTTGTCTGATGTTGTTTATATTATACTAGCTAAACCCGGCCGCACTTCGTTGTGGCTCAGTTTGATATGAAATGAACCTGAGTTTGATGGCTGGCGACATGGTCAAATTGCCGCGGCCTGCTGCCACGGCTTCGTCGCGACCAGCGATATGCCTAACAAAGTTTCAAGAATATGTGTTCCCGTATTCCCATACTCCCGTATTCCCATATTCCCGTGTTCCCATATTCCCGTGTTCCCATATTCCAGTGTTCTCATATTCCCATGTTCCCGTGTTCCCACTTTAAGTACATAAAGACATGCGCGTATTCGAATGCAACGTTGTGTAAAAAATCAAAATAAAATATTCCCGAATTCCCGTGTTCCCATATTCCCGTGTTCCCATATTCCCGTGTTCCCATATTCCCGTGTTCCCTTATTCATGTGTTCC